>APFE030800621.1:20994-37187 GCA_000404065.3 Pinus taeda
TATTAAAGATAAATTTCCCATTCCTGTCATTGATGAATTATTGGATGAATTGCATGGATCAATTTACTTCACCAAGTTGGATCTTCGTAAATTAGGTAATTTTCAAATAATTATATTTTTGACGTAAATATTGTAGCTAAAATGGTAATATACTCAAAATTGTAATCTAACCATTTTTCATGGTTCTTAAATTCATTAAAATTATCAAAATTATAAATGTAGATTTAAAAAGTAAAATACTCAACAAGAAGGAATTTACTGAGTTAATAGATAACTCCATTACCATGAGAACATATTTATGGACATGAATGTAATGTACTTTTTCAACAAATTCCAATCGACCTCCGATCTTGAAAATCCCAACTTTCTGCATAAAACTGATGAAAAACTTTCCAAAGAAAATGATGAAGCTCTTTCTCAACTCTCCCAACTTCATATACATTCTAAAATATACAAA
This sequence comes from Pinus taeda, assembly GCA_000404065.3. Taxonomy (NCBI): domain Eukaryota; kingdom Viridiplantae; phylum Streptophyta; class Pinopsida; order Pinales; family Pinaceae; genus Pinus; species Pinus taeda. Next base: position 21,452 of record APFE030800621.1, read on the forward strand.
ATAAACATGATTACCAATTTCAACCAAGGTTATGTCATGAAATCCAATCATAAAAATTTCTCACTATAATTATCAATTTATCATCATCATATGAAAAATATTTAGAAGATTATTCTATACACAATATCACTTTCCAATTAATCAAATCATTAAGAAGAAATAAATTCTATGGTTCCAATGGGCTCTGTAAATTTGAATTCCACTACTCTCACAATAAATATGTCTTTTGGATATATCCATCATCCATGTGTTACATAGACTCATGCATGTGAATCTATTATACTTTACAACATTTTTACAGAGATGAATTTCACATTGATCTAGAATTACAGAGATGAAAACATGTTGAGCTTGAAAGTTCTTCACTATTACTCAAGAGACATAAACTGGAAACACACCATACACTAAACTATAGCTCATGCTATTGTTTTCCACAGATACTTCTCTCTATTACATGACACATATAAATAGAGAATAATTTATCTTGAACTCTATGACCATGTCAATCTACTTTATCAAACCACTAACTTAACTATACCAAATCACTAACTAGTAATGACTTATTTCTTGACATGTCTATTGATGAAGTCAACAATTATTTGAACAATACTTTAAAAAATAAATAAATAAATAATTATTAACTAATAACTTATTACAATTCCAATTTATTGATTCATGTGAATATGTGATACTAATAGAAAATCCATGTTAATAACTTATTACCATTTTAATTTATTGATGGATGTGAATCATGTGATATTTATAGAAAGAAAAATCCATGTTATTACCTTATTGGCATATTACCATTCCAATTTCCAATTAAGGAGTAACAAGTCATATTCATTTTTATTTGATTTTTAAAATACGGCAATTTTGGGTTTTTGTAATTAGGTAACTTCAAGTTTCCAAATAATTAGATTGATTTTTGGACATATTTTCATTTTTGCAATTAGGTAATTTTCAAATGATTAGATTTTGGAATTAGGTATTTCAAAATAATTAATTTTCAAATAATTTAATTAAGTAATGTTAAATAATTAATTTTATATTTTTTTATATTCAAAAGGGGCTATTTAGAAAGCTCACCATTCTTTTTGAAATTTATAAATAATTTATTTTCGTCAAAAATGATGGGTAAATTGTCCATAGGGTCTAGGGATAGGACTAGTGATTGGATTGATTCTTTAAGACGACGTTCATGGATGTGAAGTCAATGGTTCAATTCCCTGCACTGATCAGGGTGATATGTTGGACATGATGAAGATGTAGTCCTACCAAGCTTACAAAAAAATGATGGGTAAATTTAAAACATTGAATTTTTTAAGGGTAATTTCGAAATATACTTTTGGGAAGGATTGGACCCCTTTGGATGGGCTAGAAAGGATTCAATTTTGATCACTAGAACTTAGGACCTTACATGTGTCTTTACCCATTTAATTTAACAAAATTTCAATAATTTTTTTTATCTTATCTTTTATTTGATTTTGAGACTTCGATGGCTTTCTAAATCCAACTTCTTTTACCTTTTGTAAAACCCTTACTTCTTCCTCTATGGTTAATAACGTTAGATATTATATAATACAATAAAATATTAAGCATATTATTATATAGTATTATGTTAAATATTATATAATATTTAATTTTTAAACATTATAATATTATGTCGAATATTATAATATTATTTTGTAAGCAAGCAAAAATATTTATATTTTCAAACATTTACATAAGTTTCAACCATGGCGATCTAGAATAGTCTATATCCCTAAGTTGTTAGCCAACAAAAAAAGCAAAAAAATCAGAGAGACAAGTGCGTTATGAGGAAAAAATTGATACCATCTGCCCATGAGAGGGAAACTAGATGGTATCCCAAAGAATTCTGAATTACAATGGTGACAAAATGACACCAAGATAGAAAATACATTACTGAAATAGAGTAAACAAGAGAAATGAGAAGACATGTAGAATTGTGACTCTGAAAATAACTATACTAGGAATTTAGCATGCCTGATTGGATTGATCCTTGCCCTCCCCCCCTAGGTACATAACAGATGTGCTTGCTCCTTTTGGACCTTGACATGTTGAACCTTCTCCTTCTTAGCTAGCCCCTATAGCTCCAGGTAAAGGAAGGGATCATCATATCCCTCAGGGATCCATGGGGTATGCTCATATTCAATGAATTCTTTACCAGTATAGGAATAACCCTCCCTCCGAGAGGGTTCTCCCTTGGTTGGGCCTTCATCGCCAGCCTAGATAGATAAGTTTGTTACTTTTCCAACTGGTTTAGGAGAGTTGGGACCGATGACCATCTTTGGTTTCTTGGCATGAGGTTTTGGGTATGCCGAAATACAGTGTCATTGCCCCTAGTGAGAAGACTTTGTTGCTTCAGACCCTACATTTGAATTGGAGGACATCAGAGAAGGGGGAGGAGGGGGAAATGGGATTCCCATTGTTATGGATAGATTTTTTAGGGTTGTTTATGAGTAAACCAAGAAGGAATTGAGTTGAGAAATTCTACCTTAAGCTATTTTCTTGACTTGTTCCTACTCCCAGAGTTGTCTACCCAGCAAATTCAGGACAACCTAGTGGTCATTGTCAGTGTTTCTTTTCTATTGAGCCTCCATAGAAACAATGAAATGACACATATGCATGGGCATGTCCTCATCATTTTTTTCTTCTCCCTAACCATGCTAGGGAGGAAGAGGTGATGATCATGGTCTCTGCCCTCACGTCTAGCTCACCCCTTTCCCTCACCATGACAATTGGCCTTGTGTAATCGTCATCACTGACCTTAAACCACCAGAGACTCTCTATCACTACCCACCCCTAACGATAATCCGATCATAGAACAAAGATCATAATTAAGCTCAAGGAATGAATGGAAAACAAAATGCTAGACTCCTCAGTAATGGCAAAGTTTAAATTTCATTCACTAGTAATATTCGACCAATCCCATGAAGGATATAACCTCCATAACATTTCAAGGAGTGGGGCACTCCATGCTTTTGCTATGTGGTATGATTTTTTTATTCTCACACATCAAAATCCTTAACTCATAGTGTATACTTATATCCATATGGCAAACTCAGAGCTCCCTTCAGTCCAACCATTTTAACATGCGAGAGCCATTTTATTCACTTGGGAGCTTTTTCTTTTAATATTGTAGGATTGTTCCATACAACCATATGCTTGGTGGAACTTCTATCGTTGGAGCCATGACTATTTACCATGGTCAATTTATGATCCCAATGCTGGAGTAGCCAATAGCCCCATAGATCTCATAGTTTAGCCTAAATCTCCTTGTGACCATGTGATGAAAATGAAGGCTTAAACAATTTAGGTATCGAACAGTAGGTGTGTTTGAACATCAATGCACCAAATTTCCAAGACCAAAGTCTCGCATTGATATTTCATTTTATAGTGAATTTTTGGCCCAATTACAAATGAAAAACAATTTCCTTTCATACCAAATTAGTTAGCACTAAACCTCTCTTGCACCCACATATTTTTGTCCTCCTCATACTTTGGTTCCCAGTATGGGACCTCACCTTTCCCCTGAGCCTCCAATGTGTCAAAGCCACCAAATCGTTAACATGTAGACACTTTACTAGGCAAGATATTGGCATATATCATGGAGTTTTCCATGTCATGCTAGTGGGGAAAAATCAAAACCTGCCACGTAGCGCCCTATTCCACCTCATCACTACCACGTTGTACTCCACCAAGTAATACCATCTTAACCCTAGATTTTTACATTAAAACGACACTTTGATGCCCAATGCCCCAACACCATTGGGGGGCTTGCCACTACTAAATTTCCTATCAAGTCACACTCCACGTTAGATGTTGTAACTAATCAGAGCATGCCACCTCTCCAACTGCTAATGTTTTCTTGCCACACGTCACTTACCAAATGTCCATTGACTAGTTGAAGTCTTAATTTTCCCTACCATGTGTCATAGCCTGGGGCTACTACATCATCACATGTGTCGTGTCACTGCCACAATGTCATCCACATGGAGGTGCCATTTATTCTTCCACATGTGTCGGGTCCTTGGGTTTTTAGGTTGGTTTAATGAGTTAGAACTAGCCTGGGGCCTGATGCTCTTATGCCTAGTGGGCTCTTAGCTCACTAGTGCTCACCAGTTGCCCTCTGTGACTTGGGGTTGTGACTAAGGGCCTATAAAATCAACCTTATGTTTTATAAGCCTAATTTTCCATCGACCCACTCTAATACAATAAGGGACCGACCTACCAGATACACCTTCTTTGGCCTTTTCGACCATAGACTAGCTACTTAACCTTCTCAGTGGGTTCCAAAGTTAGATATTTTACTCTGCTCAACAAAAAAATTTCAGCCTTAACCTTCTCATATATTTACATCAATGACAATGATTTCCAACATAATATGACTTCATCCACCTCTAGTTTCCTTTCTTTGACTCTAAAAATATTTTCATTGTTAGCCTTATAGCTCCTTAGTTCAACGCTCAAGCTTTTGAGGGTATCAATACAATCAGGAGAATTTTCTTTTGACCTATTTCCAATTGAATCTTCTTCCTAGTGATCCATGTTTAAAAAAAAATTGAAATGAAAATATAGATTACCAAAGCACAAAAAGATACAGGGAAAATTGACTTCTATTAATAAATAGAAGGTGTTGAAAATGTAAAAATGCATAATGAAACAAACTAGCTCGAATTGTGGTAGCTTATCTCTGAGAATAGATGTGATGACTACACAACTTTTCCATAATAAGTTATAATGAAGTTGAAAGGTCCTTTTTAACTTCAGAACCTAACACTAGGAGATGAAACACCAAAAGGCCTTTTGGCCCCACTAGGGTTAGTTGGTACATCAACTTCCCAGGGTCATAAATTTTGCATTCAATATTTGTTTGACACACTTGGTATCCCATTGGAAAGGTCTAGTTAAGAGTTAAATATTTTGGATAGATGTAGGATCTTTGTATGGCTACAACCTAGGTCCTTCGCCACAACAAAAAAACATCATTTAGGGCCTCAAAATAGCCCCAGACGTTTAGGACCCAAAAGTTGTAAAAAAGTTGCCAAGATGGAGAATTGTGCTTCGAACCAATGGAGTAGGTGGATGCCCACCAATAGCCACCTTCATCAATCCTTCCCCACTTATAAACAGTAGTATACATTTTATTTAGTAACCCCGTCAGATGGGGAAACTTTTGCTAAAGTTGGCTCCTAGTGAGCCACTTGCCTTGGTGAAGGAGTTGCCCGACTTTCATGACCCAGTATGTGTTGCTAGCAGGTATCCTTTTTCTTGGTGTTAATGATTCGATCCACTGTATTTTTTTCATTGAAGTCAAGATTGATTTATGTGGGGGGCAATTTCTCGGCTATCTCCAAGTTGTCCAAAAGATGTGGATAATATGGTCAATGCAACTCCACATTGAACACTTGGTGTAAGCCAAGGAATTGGGGAATGCTTAGATCAAAAGCATTGTCACTCACTACATTTTTTATTGTGTACAACCCATATTGGAGTGGTCTAAGCTTCTTCTTGAGGCCTATGGGGTGGTAATTCTCTAAATGTAACCACACCTTATCACCAACCTTAAACTTATGTGGAACCATGTACTGGTTATGTCGCTTGTTGTACTTGGCATTGGCTTTCTGTGGGATATCATGGACATGTTATTGGAGGTGTTGGATCTAATTGAAAATTTTGGTTACCTTGTTTACCTCAATATGAGCATGGGAGGATTAGGTCGGTGAAGGTACAATGGGAATAACTACATTGATTGGAGTGAATGGTTGGAACCTTAAGCACATCTAAAAAGGACTATTTCTAATAGAGTTGTAAAGGGATCTATTATAGATATGTTGAACATATAGAAGGTTTTCATCCCATGTATGCAGATTCTTGGAGTTGTATGTGTGCAAGATATGTAGAATCATCTTGTTGACCACTTCAATTTTTCCATCTAATTGGGGATGAAAGACAGTCAATTTGGTCAACATGGTATCCATGAGACACCATAGGCTAGACTAAAAGGTGTTGTGGAAATTGATATCCATATCTAAAATAATGGTCTGAGGTAGACTGAAATGGAACCAAACACACTCAAAGAAGAGTTTAGTAGTGGCTTTAGTTGTGATACTCTTCTTGCACAATGCCCAAATGACCATCTTAGAAAACTAATCGACCACCGCAAACACACAATCATTTCCATCCTTAGTGGATGGAATAACTTACATGTAATCCATGGATATTGACTCTCATGGCTTGTCTAGAGTACGTGGAGGAGTGTACAACCCCTTCTTCTTGATGGTTGGTTTAGCAATAGCATAAACAATGCATGATCTAATATACCACTGGACATCATGTTGAAGTTTTGGCCAATAGAAATATTGTTGAAGCAATGTTATTGTCTTCTACACACCAAAGTTCCTTTGCACTCGATTGTAATGTGCCTCCTAGATCAAATTTGCACACTTGCTTGAAGGAACACAAAGGTGACCCAGGTAGCACAACAATGTATCCCGGAGGTGAAATTATGGAACTTGCTTACCTGATATCAACATCTGATATTTGGAAGTGAATTCTAAATCAATGTTGTATAATTATGGCCACCCAGAGGTCTCATGCCCACAAGAGGTAATAATTCTGGTAAGCTCCATAGTCAAAGGTTGAATGAGGTAGTTTATAACATGATTGTTTCTACGCTTCTTATATTTAATGTTCAAATGGGATTGTTGCAAGTATGTGGATGATTTATGAGGGAGGTCATTTTGTAAATTCTCTTTTGTTTGCATAAATTGTAGAGGTTTGTGATCGGTGTGGATGATCATCTTCGTCCCTAGAATACAATGCTCCCATTGTCAAAAATCCTGCACGATGGAGTACATCTCCTTATCATAAGTGGGGTATCTCCAGAAAGTATCAAAGAGTGTTTCACTAGGATAGGCCATCGAATGTCCTTGATGAGTGAGTATTACACCAATAACATATTCAAATGCATCTGTCTCAATCTCAAATGGATTTTTCGGGTCTGGAAGGGTGAGGACTGGTGTAAATCAAAGGCAATGTTTCAGATCATTGAATGCCTTCTATTGCGACAGACTTAAAAAACTTTTATTTTTCTCCTCCCTTGGTCACTTGATTTAAGGTCTAGGAAACATAAGAGAGCCCCAACACAAATCACTAGTAGAAGTTAGCAAGGCCTAAGAAGATACGAAGCTTTGTTAGAGTCGTTGGGGCTAGGAAATCTCGAATGACTTAGATATTGGTTGGATCCACATGCACAACTTTCTCATAATTTAGCCTAGGTATTAGACCTTGCTCATGTCAAAGGAGAGTTTTTCAAGGTTATCACATAGCTTATGTTGTTGCAGAGTGTGAAGGACTTGTTGAATATGTTGTAGCCTCTCTTCCCAACTCTTGTTGAAGATGAGGATATCATCCAAGTATACAACCACAAAATAATCGGTGAAAGGCTGCAAGATATCATCCATCATCCTCATGAAAGTTGTTGGAGTTTTTTTTAAACAAAAGGGCATGACTAATAATTCAAAGAGATAGTCCTTGGATTTGAAAACAATCTTCCAGAATAGTCTATAGGGACTTGATGGTAGCCAGAATTCAAATCAATCTTGTTGAATTACTTGGCTCCCTTGAGTTGGTCAATAAATTTGTTAAGTCAAGGAATCGAGTACTAGTTCTTGACTATTATTTTGTTCAAGGCCTGATAATCAATGTAGACTCACTATGTCCCATCTTTCTTCTACACGAGTATAATTGGGATTCCACAAGGTGAGGAACTTGGTCGGATGTGCCCTTTTTGGAGAAGCTCTTAGATTTGGTGGTTTATTTCCTTATTTTCCAAAAGAGGGTAACAACATATTAGCCCATTGGATAGAAGTGCACTAGGAGTCATATCGATTAAATTCTTGACCGCATAGTGCAGTGGTACCCTATTGGGTGAGGAGAAGATGTCATTGTATTGTTCCATGATCTTGTCCACTTTCTTCTGCTGCGTGGAGGGCCCTATGTGGTGGCCATGAATGTGACCACAATATTCTCCTTAATTTGAGAGTGAATCATGAAGAAGACAAACTTATCATTCTAGGAGATGACCTTACTGCAATGCTACCAGATATCAAAGAAATGGTAGTAGGTGGAGCAACCTTTGGTATCATGTATAGTTGTTTTCAAAAAAATAAAAATAACATTGTGAGGTATAGACTCATATACAATATGGCGCTTCAAAAAGTGCAGTTGGCCTAAAAGAACATCACAAACTTCAAGGGGGGAAATATCACACAATACATCATCCTTGATGGGCTTCATGTCATAGGGAAGGCAAAACTATTGGATGATGCGAAGATTTCACCTTGGTGGAGACAACCCATGGTGTATGGTTTCATGTGCAGTGTTTCCAGTAGGCCCAACTGCTTGACGAACTCTACTAAGATGAGGTTATTTTGACTTATTCTATCAAAAATGAAATGTAATGGAACACCCTTCACCCACATATGTGGGTGAAAGAGGTGCTCACCTTCCTTCGGATCTTCGGGCTAACTTTGCTAGACCTTGGTAGTGTTAACGATGGCACTGGATTCTGCATCAATGATGCTCTTTCCCTTATCTAGATCTAATTTAGAATTAGAACCTGCATCTGACTCTAAGTCTTTCATCTTAGTCACCAATTACTTCCTTGTATGTCATTCATCGGTTTTATAAGAGGGGCACTTGAGGAACTTGCACCATTTTCTCATGTCTTTCTTCATATTCCCATTACCATTCTTTCTTTGTGGTTTAGATGGGTTTTCCTAGGGTGTTTCACCCTAGCTCTATCCTTTGTTCTGCGATTTAGAGATTCCCTTACTCTTCTTTTGTTGTGAGGGATTCATAGATGCAAATTCCTACTTCTGCTATTTAAAATTTTACTCTATTTTGACAACATAACAGTATGTTACACCAAGTGAGGATATGTCCATAAACTCCATTTATATGTTGATGTATCTATGTAGACAACCACGATACTTGAGCACCATATGTCACTTGAAGTCTTTGATACCTAACTTGGTGTGCAAGGTATGGAAGATATTTGTGAATTCTAACATTGTTTCGTCCTTCTCCTATTGTAGTGTGGTCCATCTCATGTATAAGTCTTCATAGTTTCCAATACGGTAATATTGCTCCTTAATAGAATTCCTAAAAGAGTCCCAAGGGGGTGTGACTATAAAAAATTTGGATTCCTTTGTGGCTCTTTTCTTAAGTCTCTCACCAAGCCTTGACATGGGGGATAGCCTTAAGAAGTGCATCAGTAATCTTTTCTCTATCAAAAAAATTGTGGATTGAAAAATACCCTTCTAGCATATTTAATCACTTGTCTAGAGCATCCATGTCTATAATATGGCCTTAAAATATAGGAATATCAAAACTAACTTGTATCTTAGAGGGGGTGGTGCCTCCAAAGTGGCCAATTGATGAATATGTGTCCCCTATTGGCATCCATTGAATGATTTGTGAAAAAATATCTGTTATCTTGTTCCTTTGTTGCATGAGGGCTTCCTCGAGAAATAATTTAATAAGATGTCTTGCTCCCTCATATTTCCTTTATTTTTCCATGGGAGGTCGTTGAGGTTAGCAAGGATGGTCTTTCAAGGACTCAAATAGTTTGAGTCCAAAATCCTTATACTCGGGGACATGCGCAAAAAAATAAATAAAGAGTAGTATGCTCTGATAACACTAATCTAGATTTAAGAAGGGAACAAAATGAAAATATGTATTTATAAGAAAAACATATCAATATAGTGAAACTTGAATTCTATTAATAAATGGAAGGTATTGAAACTGTAAAAATGCATGATGAAACAAACTAGCTTGCATAGTGGTAGCTTATTTATGAGAAGGGATGTGACGGTTATGTGCCTTCGCTCGAATGACTTATAATGAGGCTAAAAGGTCCTTCTTAACATCAAAAGCAATGATGAAACCATAAACATCCAAAACCTAACCTTAGGAGATGAAAAACCAAAAGGATTTTGGGCTCCACTAGGGTTAGTGGGTACATCAAATTCCCAAGGTCACAATTTTTGCATACAATAACTATTTGGTGCGCTTGGTAGCCCATTGGAAAGGTTCAATCTTGAATTACATACTTCAGATGAACCTACACTATGTGTGTGGAAATAGCCTAGGTCCCAAGCCATGTCAAAAAACATCATTTAGGGCCTCAAAATAGCCCCAAAATTTTAGGACCCGAAAAACTATAGAAAATTTGCCAAGATGGAGAATTGTGATTTCAACTAATGGGGTAGGTGGATCACCACTAATATCCAACTAGATCACCTAGTTAGGATAGGTCCTATCCATGTTGTATTGTACCATTCTAGTTCTCATTCCTCTACTTTTTATTATAGATTATGTCTTCTTATGAGCTATTACACACACAATTGTTCGCTAAATCAAGCATGAATATGTCAATCATAGCCTTGACATGTCAACACCAAGGACATTGACCTAAAGTTGTTCACCCAATCAAAACCCATGCTAGTTACATATTTCTATCAAATATAAGGAAAAATAAGAATTCCATCTCGATTAGAAATAACATCAACTATAGGTTTAAATTAACATTCATATAACAATTTCATTTTCTCATCCATATAAAATTGAATTATATTATGTGTGTGAGCCCTTTTAGGTCTAGTATTGAAACATATCTTTCATACCACTCTATAACATCTCCCACTCCCTTACACCATCTGAGGTTATAGGAGTGCTAACATATTTCTCTGATAGCACTTTGTAACACCTCCCACCCCTCACATACATTTCAGGTTATGAGAGTATTACTTATTTGACCCGATCTCCAAGGTTTGTTATAAAGATGGGGTTACAACAACATATATTTTTCAAAATATTTATATTCTAAAACAAATTCCACCATCACGTTCAACTCATTGAAAACTTTTTGGTGATATATATTTTACCTCAATCCTTGCCCTGGGTAGAAAGTTATGCCTGTTACAAAAGTAGGCCATTAAAAAGCCATGTCATCAAGGGAAATCTATGTGGCACCAATGTGATGATGCCTAGCCCATGTTGATCCGAATTGGACCCATAAAAGACCGTCAAAGAACCATGACTGTATCAGGTCAGGACAAATCTCTAAGAATTCAGAACCGTGATCAAAAACACCCCTGAACCAGTGGCAATGGTAGCCAGCCTGGAACGATAAGGACCTCAGTCAAAGCGTGCTGACCGAGGCCCATGGAGACTGTGCAAGAGGTCAAAGTAGCCCCTGGGAACCCCAGATCGGGAAAATGAGGTGGATTTTGATAATCGCGCATCGTTGGGAAAACTGGGCCGAAATGGGGGAAGCCCGAGCACACGGACGCATGGCAAACCGGAGAACCGTGGGTGGAAAAGGCAAAAAGCACTAAACGTACGAAGGTGGGACCCACACTCTGGAAACCATCAGTATTGATCGGGACACCCTCAAATGGTAAGAGGTTTTGGATGGAAGCATAGCAATCCCATTCAACGATCGACACGTGGCAAGCGGAGGTGAGAGAAAACCGTCGTTGATCGTGCGTTATCAGTCGAGAAAGTCAACCACGCGGGACGTGCGTATGGCGTCAGATCTAGAGTCCCCAGATCGAACGACTGAGATCAAGCCCGATGGAGGAAGCAGAATCGACGAAGGAATACACCGTGATTTATAAATATTTGGAATTCGTTCAACTACCATGGTGGATGAAAGACTTCATCCATGATGAAACTAAAGAAATGAACCGACGAAGCAGGCTGGTGCCATTTAGAGGAGGATAAGTGGCCACTCCCTAAGTGTTCATGCTAAAACCAAATAGGCAACTCCAAGCGCAGCTGCAGAAGGTGAATCGACAGAGGTGGAAGAGGAACCGAATAGGCATGAGGTCGAATGGCTAAAAACCATGAATAGAGACAGAACACACAAGTCAAGTCAGAGAACAGTCCAAGAGACGAAGAAAGAAGACAGAGAGACTAGAATCCCAAGAGGAGGATGGAATACACAAAGAAAGAAGACAGTGAAGAAAAAGCAGAAAGAGACAAAGGGTCGAGCTGACCAACAACAGCATCGAGCACCAGAGAGCTTGAGAAATTTGAGCCATCCCATAGAGGAATCTGTTTGGGCTGAGCACCACATTGGGCTCTTGCCACTGTAGACCAGAAGGTCACAGAGCTAGTAGGAAGAAGAAGAGTCTATGTACTCCAGTGGTTTGGGGAATCCAAAAACCACCCTCCCAAGCAAACTTGCTTCAGGAGAACTCACATTGAGTCCATGCATTGTAATTCTCTGCTTAAATACACAATAAAAAAAGGCCACCACTAAAAGTTGGACCGAAGACGTAGCCCTGGCGAATAGGGTGAACTCCTTATTAAAATTCTTGTGTCTTTGTGTTTGCTTACTGTATTTCTCTGTTGTCTTTCCATTTTATTGTCTGTGTATTGGCAATCTGATCGATCCATTACTTCAATAACACAAAACACACACCAGCACATGAGTCTGTAATACCTTTAAACAATAAATCTTTAGCTAATGTCACTCATAGGGTGAATATCAGATCAAGTGGTATCAGAGCTCTAGGCTGTAAGGTTAGACAAGCTTGTGTTGGTTTAGCTGTTGAATGCTCACTAGATCAAAGCTCAAATTAGGAGAAGGAGAGTTGGTGGAAACTAATCCTAAAATTGGGAGAGTCTATTCTCGGAAGACAATGTCAGAGGAAGGTTCTATGGGGCCAGACCCTCAATTCCTAGGGAGTTTTGTAGCTATAAAGTCTATGGTAGAAGAAATGTATAGGGACTTTAGAAAGCATAAGGATGAAGACTCCTCAGGGTCTAAACAAGATAAAGAAGAAGATGAGTCTCACTCCCATGACCACTCAAAAGGAAAAGGGAAAGAGGAAAGCTTTCTCACACCTCCTAATAGCCTTGTACATAATAAGAAAGCAACTTTGATTAAGCTAGATGTTAAGTTTGATTTGCCTATATATGATGGAGAGCTGAATGATGACAAGTTGGACAATTGGATTAGACAAATTGATGTGTATTGCAGAGTGCAGAACATCAACTCAGACAAGAGTAAAATTCAGCTGGCAAGCCTACGCCTAGGAGGCACTGCCTTGGTTTGGTGGGAAGGAAGAAACCAAGCTGATATGAAAAAATATGGTAAAACCATCTCTATCTGGAACGAATTTTTTGCTGCAATCAAGAAGCAATTCTATCCATTGGCCTACATGCAACAAGCTATGATGAGTTGGCAAACTTTTCGGTAGTTGAAAGGGCAAAGTATGCAAGGGTATACTCAAGAGTTTCGAAAGAGAGCATTGATGTTGGGTATCTCATTAGACTCACCAGAGACTCTTTTGAAGTACATTGGTGGTCTACACAACTACATAAGGCATACCATCCTCATGTTTAATCCCACTAGTATAGATGAGGTATCTATACAAGCTACTCATTTAGAAGCTAGAGGAAAGAATGGAAATCCAGAAGTTGGGGGACCATCCCAACCCACTACAAGAAAGAGCAAGGAGAAAAGAAAGCAAAAGTGGGAAGTAAGGAAGGCTAACACTGCACAGAAAGGCAAAGCTTCATGCACTCACTGTAAAAAGGAGGGGCATGATGATGAGCACTATTGGATTTTGCATCCAGAGCTAAGACCTAAGAAGTCTGAGGGAAAGAAGAAGAAGACTACTACAGCTATTCAGAAAGATTTGGGGTCAGACTCGGGAGATGAAATAATCATTGCAGCCACTGGTATAAAAGGTAAGAATTCTGAAGCATCTACTAGTAATTCTGCTTAATCTGTTATTAATGAAGACCATGAGAGAAAAAGACATGAGTTTTTTCATATTTGAGTTATTTCCAAACATCAAAAGATTGATACTTTGTTTGATAGTGGCTCACAAGTAAATTTGATTTCTGAAGCAACTGTAAAGAAATTGGGATTAACAACTACACCTCACAAGAAACCATACCCATTAGGATGGTTGAATGATAAAGCACAACTACAAGTGACTAGATAGTGAAAATTCAAGTTTTCTTTTGGGTCAACATTTGTAGATGAGGTTGAGTTAGACATAATTCCTTTGAATATATGTGGAATTGTTCTAGGAAGTCCTTACTTGTATGATAGAAATGCTATTTTCTATAGAGCTGAGAATAAGTATCTACTTGTTAAAGATGGAATCTAATACTTTGTAAGAGCTCACAAACTAAAGAATAATTATACTCTCATAAATTCTAGGCGGATGAAACGAATGATAAATTCATGCAAATAATTCTTACTAATGGTTGTAAAGGAAAAGAAACCTGATAAAACCAATGTATTTGAAGGTTGTAATGCTCAGCAGCAAGCTGATCTAGAAAACATTGTTTCAGAGTATGATGTCCTGTTTCAGGAACCTAAAGGTCTGCCACCCAAAAACGAAACAGTGCATGATATTATTTTGCAGTAAGATGTTCCATTGCCTAACATTGGGATGTACAGGTTGTCTTCTTTAGAGAATGCTGAAATCAAGAATCAGGTGCAGGAGTTGCTCAAGAAAGGGTTCATCACACCTAACACATCACCATGTGGGTCACCAATCATTTTGGTGATAAAGGAAGATGGCTCGTGGAGAATGTACATTGACTACCGAGCATTGAATAAGATAACAATAAAAAATCGTTATCCCCTTCCTCGCATAGATGATCTTTTAGATCAATTGAAGGAAGTTGTTTATTTCACCAAGCTGGATTTGCACAGTGGATACCATTAGGTCAGAGTTGCAGAGCAAGATACATGGAAGACTGCTTTAAAACAAAGCAGGGATTGTATGAGTGGTTGGTTATGCCATTTGGCTTGACCAATGCCCTTGCTACTTTCATGAGATTGATGAATGATGTACTCAAGCCTTTTCTAGATGATTTTGTTATTGTGTATCTGGATGACATTCTGATTTTTAGTAAAACATGGGAAGAACACTTAAAGCATGTTAAGCAGACATTAAATGTTTTGAAAAGAGAAAAAATTTATGTTAAACTCTCAAAATGTGAATTTGGCAAAACATCTCTAAATTATTTGGGTCATATAGTAGGGGTTGGTGAATTGAAAATAGATCCCTCTAAGTGGCAATCATTGTAAACTGGCCTAAACCCAAGTCTGTTATAGAAGTGAGAAGCTTCTTAGGAGCAGCACAATATTGGAGGAAGTTCATTTCTAATTTTTCCTCAATTGCAGCTCCCTTACATGCTTTAACAGGATTGAACAAGGTGTTTCAGTGGGGAGACAAACATCAGAAAGCCTTCGACACCTTGAAAGAAAAGATTAGTACAACATATGTACTAGCACTACCAGATCTACAAAGACCATTTGAAATCCAAACAGATCCCAGTGACTATGCCATGGGAGCAGTGTTGACACAACACGGTAAACCCATATGTTATCATTCTGAGACTTTTAATCCTACAGTAGTTAACTATCCTACATATGATAAAGAATTGTATGCATTTGTTCAGAGTGTGAAAAAGTGGAAACATTACTTAATGGGCAAAGAGATAGTAATACATATTGATCATCAACCACTTCAATATCTACACTCCCAAACTAAGTTGCGGCAATCAAGGCATTACAGATGGATGGGTTTTCTACAACAGTTTCATCTAGTCATCAGATATAAAAAGGGCATACATAACAAGGTTGCAGACATGTTATCTAGACCCATTATAA
>APFE030800621.1:39939-66987 GCA_000404065.3 Pinus taeda
AAACACTCTTCTACATAGAGATCTCCTTTTGAGACCTGTTTTGGTTTCATACCAAGGTCTCCTTTGGATTTTGTCTTTGGTAAAGATACCATAGTTGATGGACATAGTGATGTGGACAAGGCAACTAGGCTCATTGAACAAATCTAGGTGATCCACCAGGCAATATAGGAACAAATGGAAAAGAGCCAAGCCAAATACAAGGCTAGGCATTATAAGCATCGGATGGAGCATAGTTTTCAAGTTGGAGACCAGGTCTCACTGTATATCAGCAAGGACAGGATGCAAGGTGAAGGAAAAAAGCTAAAGCCTATCAGGTATGGACCCTTCAAAATACTTGAGAACATTGGTGAAAATGCTTTTCGCCTTGATCTACCAGTTTACATGCACATCTACTCAGTCGTAAATGCAGATTTCTTGAGGTTGTTTGAACCTTCAATGATTGAGGATCCTGAAGAGCAAAGTCAATTGCATTCTATTGATGACTTGCTACCTGAATATCTTAATGAATTGTAAGGAGACACAGTATTGGATAGGAAGGTGAGGACGATGTGCAGAGGAGATGTTGAGTACCTCATAATTGAACTCAAAGGTTCGAAGCCGAGCAGTGCAAAGTGGATTGATATTGGACAAGTGAGATAGCAGTATCCTCACTTAGTCGATGCTTGAAAGAAAACCAACTTTTGGTGGTCCAAAAGCTTTTTCAGTGGGAAGGTTGTGATCCGAATTGGATCCATAAAAGACTGTCAAAGAACCATGATTGTATCAAGTCGGGACAAATCTCTAAGAATTCAGAACCTTGATCAAAAACACCCCTGAACTAGTGGCAATGGTATCCAGTGTGGAACAACGAGGACCTCGATCAAAGCGCACTGACCAAGGCCCATGGAGACTGTGCAGGAGGTCAAAGTAGCCCTTGGGAGCCCCGTATCGGGAAAAGGAGGTGGATTTTGATGCACGATTAGCATTGATCGTGCATCGTTGGGAAAATGGCCGAAATGGGGGAAGCCCGAGCACACGGATGCATGGCGAACCGGAGAACCACGGGTGGAAAAGGCAAAAAGCGCTAAAAGTATGAAGGCGGGACCCGCACTCTGGAAACCAGCGGTATTGATCGGGACACCCTCAAACGGTAAGAGGTTTTGGATGGAAGCGGAGTGATCCCACTCAACGATTGACGCGTGGCAAGCGGAGGTGAGAGAAAAATATCATTTATCATGCATTATTAGTTGAACAAGTCAACCATGTGGGACGTGCGTATGGTATCAGATCTGGAGGCCCCAAATTGGACAGCTGAGATCGCACCCGATGGAGGAAGCAGAATCGATGAAGGAATACGCCGTGATTTATAAATATTTGGAATCCGTTTGACCACCGCGGTGGAGGAAAGACTTCATCCATGATGAAACTGAAGAAAAGAACCGACGAAGCAGGCTAGCACCATTTAGAGGAGGACAAGTGGCCACTCCCTGAGCATTCATGCTAACGCTGAATAGGGAACTCCAAGTGCAACTACAGAAGGTGAATCGACAGAGGCGAAAGAGGAACTGAATAGGCATGAGTTCGAATGGCTAAAAACCATGAATAGAGACAGAATACACAAGTCAAGTCAAGGAGCAGTCCGAGAGACGAAGAAAGAAGACAGAGAGACCAGAATCCCGAGAGGAGGATGGAATACACAAAGAAAGAAGATAGTGAAGCAAAAGCAGAAAGAGACCGAGGGTCAAGCTGACCAACAGCAGCATTGAGCACCAGAGAACTTGAGAAATTCGAGCCATCCCATAGAGGAATCTGTCCGGGTTGAGCACCACATTGGGCTCTTGCCACTGTAGATCAGAAGGTCACAGAGCTGGTAGGAAGAAGAAGAGTCTGTGTACTCCAGTGGTTTGGGGAATCCAAAAACCAACCTGCAAGCAAACCTGCTTTAGGAGAACTCACATTAAGTCCCTGCATTGTAATTCTCTGCTTAAAGACACAATAAAACAAGGCCACAACTGAAAGTTGTACCGGAGACGTGGCCCTGGAGAATAGGGTGAACTCCTTATTAAAATTCTTGTGTCTTTGTGTTTGCTTACTGTATTTCTCTGTTGTCTTTCCATTTTATTGTCTGTGTATTGGAAATCTGATCGATCTGTTGCTTCAATAACACAGAACACACACCAGGACATGAGTTTGTAATACCTTTAAACAATAAATCTTTAGCTGATGTCACTCATAGGGTGAATATCAGATCACATGTGGTGCAATTCCACTACCATGTAATATGGTACTAAAACATCACTTTAGTTTCTCGGTGTTGCATTTCCGGTACTTTCTTTCCTCAGATCGGTATCCCCCAGGACCACATCCCCCATTATCACGCTCCTGGTACTACCTTTCCCTAGGTAGGTAACACTTCGCGGGGTACCATTTCCCTGAGTACCATCTCCCTGATGTAATTTTCACTGGGATTACATACCCTGGTACAATATCTTCTCGAGTTAGTATCTCCCTAAGCCTCCTTTCTCCAATACTACGTTTCCTCTGGTATTACATTCTTGGGTTGGTAGGTTTAAATCATTGTTTAAACATTGGTTAAGCTATGATTAAAACATTTATTAACTTCTTAATTAAAATGATTACCAATCAATCCCATGCACACCATTCACATGGTTTTACGTAGAAACACATTATCTCAAGGACTCCACTCTACTGATATATATGTTGCATCTTCCCTCTCCATTGGCCTACGATTGATAGAAGAGATGAAACTTGATGTTTCTACAAAACAAAGGGAAATAGCCTTAAATTCAAAAATATTTGAGTCTTATGGCCCAAGAGTGTGAAGTCCTAAACCTCCACACTTTGTGCAATGAATATTAACAGGGGCAAAGGCCCGTGACTTATAATACACTAGCTTCTGAGGCAAGAAAAGGGCATGGCCCCAAACATCAAATTTCACACGTTTTATATAACCACACCAGGATAATTATTACTAAAAAATTAAACCTTACTAGACTACTACAAATCGATTAAACTTATTCAAATAACTATGACCATTAATTAATTAAGAACACACATATTCATATTTGAATCATAAACATAATGCTAAAAAACACAATCCATATTGATTGAGCATAACCATACATGTTTTGATATTAATAATAAACATAATGTTGAGCAGCACAGTCTAAACACTCATTAGAAATAATAGACATACAATATATCGTACTAGTCATAAACATATCATTGAACATATGCAATTGTAATCTACTTATCTGTGTGTTTTAAGATGGTTGGAAATTGGAGGGGATTGCACTCTCCACCCAACCATAAGTCAGCGACATTGTAGCTTTTTCTCAGCTGACCACCTTCAAGTTGGATCCAATGTTTTAGGAATGCTTTCTCAGGGAATTCATACCAAAGGCTTGGCTAAAACACTTAGAATATGGAGCCCGCTATTCAGGTGGTTTATCAACTACTCTCTAACAGCAAGCACCAAGGTAGTTTATCAGTTGTACCTACAACAAGCACTAGGGTGGTTAATCAACCATTTTATAGAAGTAAGCACCACAATGACTCACTCTTTCCTATGATTTCATTCACAAGGATTCACTCAAGGTTCATATGGGGTATTACTCAGTCTTAGGAGTTGGAATCCATTGTCAAGATGCTTTATCAAATGCCATTTCATAGCAAGAACCATAGGGATTTGAATTCCACTATCCAAGTGATTTAAAATCAACTCAACAAGCACCATTATGACCCAAAATTCCTGTTCCGGAAGATTTATCATCTAGACAACAAGCACCACAGTGTTTTTATATTCCACTAAGCCTCCCACTAACCACATGGGCTTAGACAACACAGTGCAATGGCCTCACCCATTTCAAAATCATTTCACCCAATTTCATAAGGGTTTAACTCTTTCACAAGATTGTGTATATGATCTTAGATGTCACCCTACCTTCTGCTTCAAATCTCCAACCACGTCCAAGTCCTTCAACAATTGGCAATGAACACACTTTGTTCTATAGAAAAATCCAACCCAACCAAAGAGAGTCATCCACCAAAAACCAATCCATGAGAGAGAGAGAGAGAGATCCTTCTCTTCATTTGTGTGCACTCTATCTTCTTCCCAACGTCCCTTGATGTGTTTTTGAGAGGCTACAGGCTTGTCTCATTAATCTGCAAGGGGGATGGAAACCTTCCTCCATCCCACCACTTCCAATCACATCTCATGACTCGATTGTTAGCAAGTAGTTCTCCCCAAATTGTAGTCCATGAGTCAATTATTAGGAGGTGGCTCAATCCGTTTGTAAGCGCCTAACTTCAGCAATTAAGTTTGGTTTGTGTTTGTGGCTTTCATAGGAAGCAAGCAAGCTCCCTAAAACATTAGGATCTATAAGGCCATCCTCACCTTCAGTCGAAAATTAAATTTAAATATTTAAAATAATTTGATTAGTTGGTCGTTGCTCCTGTGCCCATGTTGGCATTACAGTCAAAACACTTTGTATTAGCCATCCATGGCTCTTGTGCCTAGCCTAGCATTACAATCACATTACAAAAGTCAGAGAAAATGAAAAGGTTGTCACAATATCTTTTAGTGGTTTCTAACCTATGAATGTAATAATATAATCAATAGTTCTAATAAAAGCATACATTGTTTTATTGTTGGTTATTCCAATATTTTTTTTATTAATATTTAATAAACTATTTTGCATTCTAATAGCAGATATAAGCGGTTTCATATTCATTATTGTTCATAAAATTCTACTTAGGTGTTTAATATTATTATTTTTCGTTACATAAATATATTTATATTCCATACTAAGAATTTATATGTTTCTGTCTATAGACTCTCAAGCACCAAGGCTCAAAGCACATACTTGTGTCACCGCATTTAACGAATTTCAGAATCAAAATTTAAAAGTCATTGAATCTTAAACCGAGTGTAATTGATTCAGATCAGATTCTCTGCACTAAAAATTTGAACCCCATTTTGAATTCAGCCTCAAGATTAATTGATTTTCCATGTGAATATTTGATGAATCAACTATTGAAATTCGATCACAATAAAATTAAAAGGGAAATACAAACCATGTGGTTTTTGGTTTTCGGTGTGAATGTTTTACCATTTACAAAGGGTTTATCACAGTCTGCGGAGTCCAAATTGTAGCAACAGTCCATTCGACCCTCATGTTGATAGCCTCCTTCATGCAATGAAACTTAGAAGTTAGGCTGAAGCTTCACCATGCATGATTGCACCTCCACCACATGGCCCTCCTCCTTGAGCTAATTGAGGATCCTTCCCTACGTTGCATTGTACAATGGATCGTGTTTACATTTTTTGTAGTTTTTGTTTATTTTTTTATGTTTATATCCTATAGGGTAAGGAATAAATCTAGCCTATAGGCTATAGTCTTGAGCATGCAGATGGAATACACTATCAAGTTTAAAATACTATACGAGTATTTTAAACTCTTCAATGCATAGTATTTTAAATTGTGCATGGTGCTCTTGTTAAGACTTTATTTATCTATTGTGCAGTGTGTTGTAACTTATAACAATGTGAGTCCCTCCTCTATGCACTGAATTTGAATGCAACTTGTCACTTTGCACTCGTATCTCTAGGAAATTAAGTATCAACCTTAAGGTAATGGATAGTAGAGATTTTCCTTTTCACTTACTAAACCTTTTCTTTTTATTTTCTTCATTGTTCTCTTGATTTTTGTTGGAATTTGAGTTTTGCAGCAAGCGTGACCTTAAAATGTAATCAAGATTTAAATTTTTAACACTAAAACATAATTTAAAAACTTTCCAAACCCAAACTTTTGAGTAGATCCAAGTAGGGCACAGTGAGTAGAAATTTAAATAGATGGTAACTCAAAAATTCATTATTGAGACATGGAAACATGTGAAGAGAAATGAGAAAGAATATGTGTTTGTTATTTGGAAAATGTTTCATTAGTAATTTAACAAGACTATTTGACCACTTGCTTAGTATCTCTAATGGAAATTGAGGTGGCGTGGAGGGATGCTTAGTGATATCTAATGAGTAGAAAGTTGTAGCACAACTAGATTATAAAAAATCAAAAGTAAAAAAGGGAAGAAAGGAAATCAAGAGGCAACATATTTAGAGGGATATTTCCATGTCTTATTCGCATAGCATTCCTCATGTCATCTCAAACTTGTTCAAATCAAATTCCATGTAAACAAAAACAAGTGGAGCATCAACATTCATTGCATTTTGGAACCTTGTCGAGAAGCAACAAGTTTATGATGTTATTGCTGACTTTTTTTAAGCATGTGTAATTTCACTTAATGTGGCTAAGAGCCTATATTTTAAAAATGAATTCAAGAAGATTGTTTCTTTTGGAAAGGGGTATGTCCCTCTTGGGTCTGATGCTTTAAGGACTGCATTTCTAAAGAAACAAATGAAATATTAACAAAGAGGTTTGTTAGTATTAAAACAATATTGGAAATATACAAGTTGCACAATTTTGAGTGATGATTGGATGGATTTATGCCATCGACCATTGACTAATGCACATGCATATTTCCCACAAGATGTATTGTTTTTTAGGGAAATTAATGAAATTGATGAAGTGAATAAAACTAAATGTATTTTTCCAAAGTTTGAATGAAGTAATTCAAAAAGTTGGTGAGATAAATGTTATTGGAGTTGTCAATGATAATACCTCAAATTTTTTCAGTGTAGGAAAGATGATTATGGATAATTATAAGACCATTTATTGGACCCCTTGTGAAAATCATTGCTTGAATTTGTTGATGCATGATTTAGCCAAATTTTCTTGGATCAATAAGAAAATTGGAAGAGTCAAAATAGTTGTAAACTTTATCATTAAACATCATCTCACATTAAGCTTATACAGGAAAAATGCATTTAGAGATTTTTTGGGGCCTTATGATACAAGGTTTTAAACATTTTAAATTGATTTGAAAAGAGTTGTTGAAAAATAACAAGTATAAGAGCTATTTTCTGCAATTTTGAGTGGGAGAGATCTCACCTTTCAAAAGAAGCAAAGTTAAAGAAAGTAGAATAAATAATGCTAGAAAATGAATATTTGAAAAATGTTGTAAAAGTTCTAAAGACATGTGATCCAATTTTTTATGTCCACTAAATGGTTGATGGTGAAAAAACTTGTATGGATTTTGTTTATGAGAGCATGGGTCGTTACAAGGATGTCATTGCATGTGCTTTCGATAATATGGAAGCTAATTACCAAGAGCTTGGGAGGCAGTTAATTGAAGATGGAAGATGATGCATAGTCCATTCCATGAAACAACATGTTATTTAAGCCTTATATTATTTGGGGTATCAAGGCATAAATATGAAGAAGTCATGAGTGGGCTTTATGAAGCTGTTGAAAGGATAAATCTAGCTTCATCAATTGCAACTTTGATTAGAATATAACTTCAAGCATACATGTTGAAGAAGGGATATTTGTAACCAAGGTAGCAAAATGTGATTGGGTTTAAAGCATATAATAGTATGGTGGTGTTTTTATGCATAAGGGGCACTATATTTGCAAAAGCTTTCAGTTTGTGTCTTGAGCCAAGGATCAAGTACATTGTGAAAGGAATTGGAGTTCCTTTGAGCATATTCATTCCAAAAAAGAACCTATTGTTATCTAGAATATTGGAAGATCTTATTTATGTTTGCAGTAACCTGCAATTGTCTTTTAAAAATGTGACTAAAAATTTATCCAATTCTTTTACTCCATGTTTCAAGCCTATTTTAGATGCATCAGGAGATGAAGGTGATATTGACAATGAGAATGATGGAGTTAGTTCCACATCTTGTGGTGAATTCGGTGATCATGCTTTTAGTGGTTTTACTATCCTCAATGCTCTTGACGATATAGAGTTTTTTTTATGTATCAATCAGGCCATGAGAACATCAAGAATAAAACTTGTGCTCCCGTTCTAGTTTTGTTTCAGATGATGAATTATGTAAAAAAATTAAAAACCTATTTGTGGTTTTCATGTTATGTTTCATGAACAAGTTTTAAAATTTTAAAGAACATGATGTGATTTTGATTTTGAAATATTTATTTAATCGTGTTAGTATGTTATTAATTTTTTTCATGTGTTTAGTTATACATCTATTCATTTTTATTGTCATTTCATAGCATGTCAAATTTAATTCCAAATTTTATTAGAAAATGTTTCATTGTTGAAGTTTCGTCAAATTTCAAGGTTGTCAAACTTGAATTCAAATTCAAACTAGGTGACATAGGCCATTACAAGGATATACCCAATATGAGCTCAACATGTCATCACAGGAATTGAACCTGGCTAGGGAGGATAACAACATTTCTCCCAACCACCCAAGCTATATCAAATTGACAAGTGTTTAATCTTATGACTACATTCTGCTTTAGATTTATAACTTAGAATTTAGTAAGTCATTGCAAAATTCAATATACAATAATTAGGGCGTTAAGGAGTGTACCATTTCAAATGGAGAGAAGGTTAATTGGTCTTAGCTTCAAATGAACTCCATTAGTTTGATGATGAAGATTCATTTACCTCAGTATTAGAAAGGGGACACCATGTTTTTGCTAAACATTAGACTCCCTTTAAGATTTGTTACCAATTCCAACGACTAGTACCATATGGAATCCCAAACATCCTAACTAATCCTTAAATATTAAAAAAATGAAAAGATGACAAAACCATTCATTTGGAGCATTTACGAAAGGTGCATACAAGGGTCAATTATATTATCCTTATAACACAATCAAAATATAAAGATCTACATGTTTAAAATCATATTCCTTAATAAGTTTTAGATGAGTGACAAAGTTTAGCTTCATGTTGATAAGTAATAATTTAGGAAACAACAACACCATAACTTCAAACCCATTCAATTTGGGTTATATACAATTCTCTAATTTGTGGTCTCCACCTTCATAAATATTTTGACATTCATAATGTGGTTAATGCTAATAATCCTTGGAGGAGGAGGTACAAGTGTTACATCCACAGGTTGTCATTTTAAGGATACATAGTTCACTCTACAAGAATGTAATGTTTGATTTCCAAACTAAAATTGAATGGAATATGAAAACCCCATACCTTATCTAGTAATTCAATAAGGATCTTACCATTTAAGGGAAAGAGGATTTTATAGGTTGTAAATGATGGAAAAACATCCCAACTAGGGATCATTGCATTTACAAATAGATATCATTTAATTTTGTGATCATTCAATCATTCATATTGGTTGTCACACAATTTCCTCAATTTTTTCGTAATGTGCCATGTACACATGAAAAATGTATTTTGATTGTTATTTTAATAAAAAATATGATTTGTGTGTGTGTGCATGCGCGCAACCAACCTTGAGCAGACAGTTAAGATTTTTCTATTATTTAAATATTTTTTAGTCATTCTTGAAGGGGCCAAGTTTCTATTGCACCGAGAGGCACTCACTAGCCCAATATCAAAATAGATAATTAAGCCATAAAGGACTTTACTATTTCAAATGGAGAGAAGGTTAATTGGTCTTAGCTTTGAGTGAACTCCCTTATTTTGACAATGAAGATTCATTTACCTCAGTATTAGAATGGGGACCCCATCTTTCTACTAAACATCAAGTTCCCTTTAATATTTGACTCCAATTCCAATGACTGGTACCATATGGAATCCTAAACATCCTAACTAATGCTTACATATCAAAAAAATGAAAACATGACAAAGCCATTCATTTGGAGCATTTATCAAAGGTGCATACTAGGGTCAATTATATTATCCTTATAACACAATTAAAATATAAAGACCTGCATGTTTAAAATCATATTCCATAATAATTTTTAGACGAGTGACAAAGTTTAGCTTTATGTTGATAAGTAATATTTTAGGAAACAACAACACCACAACTTCAAACCCATTCAATTTGGATCATATACAATTCTCCAATTTGTGGTCTCCACCTTCATAGACATTTTGGCATTCATAATGTGGTTAATGCTAATAATCCTTGGAGGAGGAGGTACAAGTGTTACATCCATAGGTTGTCATTTTAAGGATACATATTTCACTGTAAAAGGATGTAATGTTTGATTTCCCAACTACAATTTAATGGAATAGGAAAACCACACACCTTATCTAGTAATTCAATAAGGATCTTACCATTTAAGGGCAAGAGGATTTTATATGTTGTAAATGATGGAAAAACATCCCAACTAGTGATCGTTGTATTTACAAATAGATATCATTTAATTTTGTGATCATTCAATCATTCATATTGGTTGTCACACAATTTCCTCAATTTTTTCGTAATGTGCCATGTACACATGAAAAATGTATTTAAACTTTTATTTGAATAAAAAAATATGATTTTTGTGTGTGTGTGCGCATGCGCAACCCACCTTGAGTAGGAAGTTAAGATTTTTCTATTATTTAAATATTTTTTAGGAATTCTTGAAGCACCAATTTTTTATTGCACCGAGAGGCATTCACTAGCCCAATATGGATAAATTCAATATAGATAATTATGGCATCAAGGAGTTTAAAATTTCAAATGGAGAGAAGGTTAATTGGTCTTTTTCTTTGAGTGAAATCCATTAGTTTGAGATGAAGATTCATTTACCTCGGTATTAGAATGGGGAACCCATCTTTTTTCTAAACATTAGGTTCCCTTTACGATTTGTTACCAATTTCAATGATCAGTACCATATGGAATCCCAAACATCCTAACTAATCCTTACATATCAAAAAAATGAAAAGATGACAAAGCCATTGATTTGGAGCATTTACCAAAGGTGCATGCTAGGGTTAAATATATTATCCTTATAACACAATCCAAATATAAAGATCTGCATGTTTAAAATCATATTCAAAAATAGTTTTTAGATGAGTGAAAAAGCTTAGCTTCATGTTGATAAGTAATAGTTTAGGACACAACAATACCATAACCTCAAACCCATTCAATTTGGGTCATATATAATTATCCAATTTGTGGTCTCCACCTTCATAGACATTTTGGCATTCATAATGTGGTTAATACTAATACTCCTTGGAGGAGGAGGTACAAGTGTTACTTCCACAGGTTGTCATTTTAAGGATACATAGTTCACTCTACAAGGATGTAATGTTTGATTTCCCGACTACAATTGAATGGAATAGGAAAACCACACACCTTATCTAGTAATTCAATAAGGATCTTACCATTTAAGGGCAATAGGATTCTATAGGTTGTAAATGATGGAAAAACATCCAAACTAAGGATACTTGCATTTACAAATAGATATCATTTAATTTGGGATCATTCAATAAATCATGTTGGTTGTCACACAATTTCCTCAATTTTCTCCTAATGTGCCATGTACACATGAAAAATGTATTTAAATTGTTATTTGAATAAAAAATATGATTTTTATGTGTGTGTGTGTGCGCGCGCGCAACCCACCTTGAGCAGGGAGTTAATACTTTTCTATTATTCAAATATTTTTTAGGCATTCTTGAAGGGCCAAGTTTTTATTGCACTGAGAGGCGCTCACTAGCCCGGTATGGATAAATTCAATATAGATAATTAGGGCATTAAGGAGTTTACGATTTCAAATGGAGAGAAGTTTAATTGGTCTTAGCTTCAAGTGAACTCCATTAGTTTGACAATGAAGATTCATTTACCTCAGTATTAGAATGGGGAACCCATATTTTTGCTAAACATTAGGTTCCATTTAAGATATTTTACCAATTCCAATGACTTGTACCATATGGAATCCCAAACATCCTAAATAATCCTTACATATCAAAAAAATGAAAAGATAACAAAGCCATTCATGTGGAGCATTTACCAAAGGTGCATACTCGGGTCAATTATATTATCCTTATAACACAATCAAAATATAAATATTTGCATGTTTAAAATCATATTCCAGAATAAGTTTTAGATGAGTGACAAAGTTTAGCTTCATGTTGATAAGTAATATTTTAGAAAACAACAACACCATAACTTCAAACCCATTCAATTTGGGTCATATACAATTCTCCAATTTGTGGTCTCCACCTTCATAGACATTTTGGCATTCATAATGTGGTTAATGCTAATAAACCTTGGAGGAGGAGGTACAAGTGTTACATCCACAGGTTGTCATTTCAAGGATACATAGTTCACTCTACAAGGATGTAATATTTGATTTCCCAACTACAATTGAATGGAATAGGAAAACCACACACCTTATCTAGTAATTCAATAAGCATCTTACCATTTAAGGGCAAGAGGATATTATAGGTTTTAAATGATGGAAAAACATCCCGACTAGGGGTCATTGTATTTACAAATAGATATCATTTAATTTTGTGATCATTCAATCATCCATATTGGCTATCACAAAATTTCCTAAATTTTTTCATAATGTGCCATATACACATGAAAATGTATTTAAAGTATTGTTTTAATAAAAAATGTGATTTTTGTGTGTGTGCGTGCGCGCGCAACCCACCTTGAGCAAGTAGTTAAGATTTTTCTATTCTTTAAATATTTTTTAGGCATTCTTGAAGGGCCAAGTTTTTATTGCACCTAGAGGCGCTCACTAGACCAGTATGGATATATTCAATAAAGATAATTAAGGCATTAAGAAGTTTACCATTTCAAATGGAGAGAAGGTTAATTGGTCTTTGGCTTCGAGTGAACTCCATTAGTTTGACGATGAATATTCATTTAACTCAGTATCAGAATGGGGACCCGATATTTTTTCTAAACATTAGGTCACCTTTCATATTTGTTAGCAAATCCAACGACTGGTACCATATGGAATCCCAAACATCCTAATTTATCGTTACATATCAAAAAAATGAAAAGATGAGAAAGCCATTCATTTGGAGATTTTACCAAAGGTGCATACTAGGGTCAATTATATTA
Source organism: Pinus taeda (assembly GCA_000404065.3). NCBI lineage: Eukaryota > Viridiplantae > Streptophyta > Pinopsida > Pinales > Pinaceae > Pinus > Pinus taeda. Next base: position 52,811 of record APFE030800621.1, read on the forward strand.
TCCTTATAACACAATCAAAATATAAAGATATGCATGTTTAAAATCATATTCCAAAATAAATTTTAGACGAGTGGCAAAGTTTAGCTTCATGTTGATAAGTAATAGTTTAGGAAACAACAACACCATAACTTCAAACCCATTAAATTTGAGTCATATACAATTCTCCAATTTGTGGTCTCCACCTTCATAGACATTTTGGCATTCATAATGTGGTTAATGCTAATAATCCTTGGAGGAGGAGGTACAAGTGTTACATCCACAGGTTGTCATTTTAAGGATACATAGTTCACTTTACAACGATGTAATGTTTGATTTCCCAACTACAATTGAATGGAATAGGAAAACCACACACCGTATCTAGTAATAAAATAGTGATCTTACCATTTAAGGGAAAGAGGATTTTATAGGTTGTAAATGATAGAAAAACATCCCAACTATGGATCATTGTATTTACAAATAGATATCATTTAATTTTGTGATCATTCAATCATCCATATTGGTTTTCACACAATTTCCTCAATTTTTTTGTAATGTGCCATGTACACATGAAAAATGTATTTAAATTGTTATTTGAATAAAAAATATAATTTGTGTGTGTGTGTGTGTGTGTGTGTGTGCATGCGCAACCCACCTTGAGTAAGCAGTTAAGATTTTTGTATTATTTAAATATTTTTTACGCATTTTTGAAGGGCCAAGTTTTATTGCACCGAGAGGAACTCACTAGCCCAATATGGATAAATTCAATATATAGGGCATTAAGAAGTTTACCATTTCAAATGGAGAGAAGGTTAATTGGTCTTGGCTTCGAGTGAACTCCATTAGTTTGATGATGAAGATTCATTTACCTCAGTATTAGAATGGGGACCCCAACTTTTGCTAAACATTAGGTTCCCTTTAACATTTTTCACCAATTGCAACGACTGGTACCATATGGAATCCCAAACATCCTAACAAATCCTTACATATCAAAAAAATGAAAACAAGACAAAGGCATTCATTTGAAGCATTTACCAAAGGTGCATACTAGGGTCAATTATATTATCCTTATAACACAATCAAAATATAAATATCTTCATGTTTAAAATCATATTCCATAATAAGTTTTAGATGAGTGACAAAGTTTGGCTACATGTTGATAAGTAATAGTTTAGGAAAAAACAACACCATAAGTTCAAACTCATTCAATTTGGGTCATATGCAATTCACCAATTTGTGGTCTCCACCTTCATAGACATTTTGGAATTCATAATGTGGTTAATGCTAATAATCCTTGGAGGAGGAGGTACAAGTATTACATCCACGGGTTGTCATTTTAAGGATACATAGTTCACTCGACAAGGATGTAATGTTTGATTTACCAACTACAATTGAATGGAATAGGAAAACCACACAGCTTATCTAGTAATTCAATAAGGATCTTACCATTTAAGGGCAAGAGGATTTTATAGGTTGTAAATTATGGAAAAACATCCCAACTAGGGATCATTGTATTTACAAATAGATATCATTTAATTTTGTGATTATTCAATCATTCATATTGTTTGTCACATAATTTACTCAATTTTCTCGTAGTGTGCCATGTACACATGAAAAATGTATTTAAATTTTTATTTTAATAAACAATATGATTTTTTTTTGCGTGTGGGTGCGCGCACAACCCACCTTGAGTAGGCAGTTAAGATTTTTCTATTATTTAAAATTTTTTAGGCATTATTGAAGGTCTAGGTTTTTATTGCACAGAGAGGCACTGATTAGCCCAATATGGACAAATTCAATTTAGAAATTAGGGTATTAAGGAATTTAAAATTTCAAATGGAGAGAAGGTTAATTGGTATTTTTCTTCGAGTGAACTCCATTAGTTTGATGACGAAGATTCATTTACCTCAGTATTAGAATGGGGACCCCATCTTTTTGCTAAACATTAGGTTCCCTTTAATATTTGTTACCAATTCCAACAACTGGTACCATATGGAATCCCAGACATCTTAACTAATCCTTACATATCAAAAAAATTAAAACATCACAAAGTCATTCATTTGGAGCATTTACCAAAGGCAAATATTAGGGTCAATTATATTATCCTTATAACACAATCAAAATATAAAGATTTTCATGTTTAAAATCATATTACATAATAAGTTTTAGATGAGTGACAAAGTTTAGCTTCATGTTGATAAGTAATAGTTTAGGAAACAACAACACCATAACTTCAAACCCATTCAATTTGGCTCATATACAATTATCCAATTTGTGGTCTCCACCTTCATAGACATTTTGGCATTCATAATGTCGTTAATGCTAATAATCCTTGGAGGAGGAGGTACAAGTGTAACATCCACAAGTTGTCATTTTAAGGATACATAGTTCAATCTACAAGGATGTAATGTTTGATTTCCCAACTACAATTGAATGGAATAGGAATACCACACACCTTATCTAGTAATTCACTAAGGATCTTACCATTTAAGGGCAATAGGATTTTATAGGTTGTAAATGATGGAAAAACATCCCAACTAGGGATCATTGTATTTACAAATAGAGATCATTTAATTTTGTGATCATTCAATCATTCATATTGTGCCATGTCCACATGAAAAAAATGTATTTAAAATGTTATTTGAATAAAAAATATGATTTTTGTGTGTGTGTGCGCACGCGCAACCCACCTTGAGCAAGCAGTTAAGATTTTTCTACTATTTAAATATTTTTTAGGCATTCTTGAAGAGCCAAGTTTTTATTGCACTGAGAGGCGCTCACTAGCCCAATATGGATAGATTCAATATAGAAAATTAGGGCATTAAATATTTTACCATTTCAAATGGAGAGAAGGTTAATTGGTCTTAGGTTCAAGTGAACTCCATTATTTTGAAGAGGAAGATTCATTTACCTCTGTATTAGAATGGGGACCCCATCTTTTTGCTAAACATTAGGTTCCCTTTAATACTTTTTACCAATTCCAATGACTGGTACCATATGGAATCCCAAACATCCTAACTAATCCTTACATATCAAAAAAATGAGGAGATGATAAAGCCATTGATTTGGAGCATTTACCAAAGGTGCATACTAGGGTCAATTATATTATCCTTATAACACAATCAAAATATAAAGATCTCCATGCTTAAAATCATATTCCATAATAAGTTTTAGATGAGTGACAAAGTCTAGCTTCATGTTGATAAGTAATAGTTTAGGAAACAACAACACCATAACTTCAAACCCATTCAATTTGGGTCATATACAATTCTCCAATTTGTGGTCTCCACCTTCATAGACATTTCGGCAATCATAATGTGGTTAATGCTAACAATCCTTGGAGGAGGAGATACAAGTGTTACATCCACAGGTTGTAATTTTAAGGATACATAGTTCACTCTACAAGGAAGTAATGTTTGATTTCCAAAATACAATTGAATGGAATAGGAAAACCACACACATTATCTAGTAATTCAATAAGGATCTTACCATTTAAGGGCAAGAAGATTTTATAGGTTGTAAATGATGGAAAAACATCCCAACTAGGGATCATTGTATTTACAAATAGATATCATTTAATTTTGTGATCATCCAATCATTCATATTGGTTGTCACACAATTTCCTCATTTTTTCATAATGTGCCATGTACACATGAAAAATGTATTCAAATTGTTATTTGAATAAAAAATATGATTTTTTGTGTGTGTGTTTGTGCACGTGCGCAACCCACCTTGATCGGGGAGTTAAGATTTTTCTATTATTTAAATATTTTTTAGGCATTCTTGAAGCGCCAAATTTTTATTGCACCGAGAGGTGCTCACTAGCCCAATATGGATAAATTTAATACAGATAATTAGGGTACTAAGTAGTTTACCATTTCAAATGGAGAGAAGGTTAATTGGTCTTAGCTTTGAGTGAACTCCATTAATTTGACGATGAATATTCATTTACCTCAGTATTAGAAAGGGGACCCCATCTTTTTTCTAAACATTAGGTTCCCTTTAAGATTTGTTATCATTTCCAACGAGTAGTACCATATTGAATCCCAAACATCCTAACTAATCCTTACATATAAAAAAAATGAAAACATGACAAAGTCATTCAATTGGAGCATTTACCAAAGGTGCATACTAGGGTCAATTATATTATCCTTATAACATAATCAAAACATAAAGATTTTCATGTTTAAAATTATATTCCATAATAAGTTTTAGATAAGTGACAAAGTTTAGCTACATGTTGATAAGTAATCGTTTAGGAAACAACAACGCCATAACTTCGAACCCATTCAATTTGGGTCATATAAAATTCTCCAATTTGTGGTCTCCACCTTCATAGACATTTTGGCATTCATAATGTGGTTAATGCTAATAACCCTTGGAGGAGGAGGTACAAGTGTAACATCCACATGTTGTCATTTTAAGGATACATAGTTCACTATACAAGGAGGTAATGTTTGATTTCCCAAATACAATTGAATGGAATAGGAAAACCACACACCTTATCTAGAAATTCAATAAGGATCTTACCATTTAAGGGCAAGATGATTTTATAGGTTGTAAATGATGGAAAAACATCCCAACTAGGGATCATTGTATTTACAAATAGATATCATTTAATTTTGTGATCATTCAATCATTCATATTGGTTTTCACACAATTTCCTCAATTTTTTCGTAATGTGCCCTGTACACATTGTGTGTGTGTGTGTGTGTGTGTGTGTGTGTGTGTGTGTGTGTGTGTGTGTGTGTGTGTGTGTGTGTGTGTGTGTGTGTGTGTGTGTGTGTGTGTGTGTGTGTGTGTGTGTGTGTACACACGCACAACCCACCTTGAGCAAGCAGTTAAGATTTTTCTATTATTTAAATATTTTTTAGGCATTCTTGAAGGGCCAAGTTTTTATTGCACCGAGAGGCGCTCACTAGCCCGGCATGGATAGATTCAATATAGATAATTAGGACATTAAGGAGTTTACCATTTCAAATGGAGAGACGTTTAATTGGTCTTAGCTTCAAGCGAACTCCATTAGTTTGATGATGAAGATTCATTTACCACAATATTATAATGGGGTCCCCATCTTTTTTCTAAACATTCGGTTCCCTTTAAGATTTTTTACCAATTCCAACAACTAGTACCATATGGAATCCCAAACATCCTAACTAATCTTTACATATCAAAAAACTGAAAACATGACAAAGACATTCAGTTGGAGCATTTACCAAAGGTGCATACTAGGGTCAATTATATTATCCTTATAACACAATCAAAATATAAAGATTTTCATTTTTAAAATCATATTCCATAATAAGTTTTAGATGAGTGACAAAGTTTAGCTACATGTTGATAAGTAATAGTTTAGGAAACAAGAACACCATAACTTCAAACCCATTCAATTTGGATCATATACAATTCTCCAATTTGTGGTATCCACCATCATAGACACTTTGGCATTCATAATGTGGTTAATGCTAATAATCCTTGGAGGAAGAGGCACAAGTGTATGTCATTTTAAGGATACATTGTTCACGCTACAAGGATTTAATGTTTGATTTCCCAACTACAATTGAATGGAATAGGAAAACCACACACCTTATCTAGTAATTCAATAAGGATCTTACCATTTAAGGGAAATAGGATTTTAAAGGTTGTAAATGATCAAAAAACATCCCAACTAGGGATAATTGTATTTACAAATAGATATCATTTAATTTTGTGATCATTCAATCATTCATATTGGTTGTCACACAATTTCCTAAATGTTTTTGTAATGTTCCATGTACATATGAAAAATGTATTTAAATTGCTATTTGAATAAAAAATATGATTTGTGTGTGTGTGTGTGTGCGCGCGCAACCCACCTTGAGGCGGTAGTTAATATTTTTCTATTATTTAAATATTTTTTAGGCATTCTTGAAGGGCCAAGTTTTTATTGCACCGAGAGGCGCTCACTAGCCTAGTATGGATAAATTATATATAGATAATTAGGGCATTAAGGAGTTTACCATTTCAAATGGAGATAAGGTTAATGTTTCTTTTGCTTCGAGTGAACTTCATTAGTTTGATGATGAAGATTCATTTACTTCAATATTAGAATGGCGACCCCATATTTTTGCTAAACATTAGGTTCACTTTAAGACTTGTTACTGATTCCAACGATTGGTACCATATGTAATCCCAAACATCCTAAATAATCCTTACATATCAAAAATATGAAAAGATGACAAAGCCACAAAGGTGCATACTAGGGTCAATTATATTATCATTATAACACAATCAAAATATAAAGATCTGCATGTTTAAAATCATATTCCACAATAAGTTTTAGATGAGTCACAAAGTTTAGCTTCCTGTTGATAAGTAATAGTTTAGGAAACAACAACACTATAACTTCAAAACCATTCAATTTGGGTCATATACAATTCTACATTTTGTGGTCTCCACCTTCATAGACATTTTGGCATTCATAATGTGGTGAATAATAATAATCCTTGGAGAAGGAGGTACATAGGTTGTCATTTTAAGGATACATAGTTCACTCTACAAGTATGTAATGTTTGATTTCCCAACTACAATTGAATGGAATAGGAAAACCACACACCTTATCTAGTAATTCAATAAGGATCTTACCTATTAAGGGTAAGAGGATTTTATCGGTTGTAAATGATGGAAAAACATCCCAACTAGGGATCATTGTATTTACAAATAAATATCGTTTAATTTTGTGATCAATCAATCATTCATATTGGTTGTCACACAATTTCCTCAATTTTTTTCGTAATGTGCCATGTACACATGAAAAATGTATTTAAATTGTTATTTCAATAAAAAAATATGATTTTTGTGTGTTTGCACGCGCGCGCAACCCACTTTGAATAGGCAGTTAAGATTTTTCTATTATTTAAATATTTTTTAGGCATTCTTAAAGGGCCAGGTTTTTATTGTACCGAGAGGCGCTCGCTAGCCCAGTATGGATAAATTCAATATAGATAATTAGGGCATTAAGGAGTTTACCATTTCAAATGGAGAGAAGGTTAATTAGTCATTTGCTTCGAGTGAATTCCATTAGTTTGACGATGAAGATTCATTTACCTTAGTATTAGAATGGGGACCCCATCTTTTTGTTAAACATTAGGTTCCCTCTAAGATTTGTTACCGATTCCAACGACTGGTACCATATGGAATCCCAAAAATCCTAACTAATCCTTACATATCAAAAAAGTGAAAAGATTACAAAGCCATTCATTTGGAGAATTTACCAAAGGTGCATACTACGGTCAATTATATTATCCTTATAACATAATCAAAATATAAAGATCTGCATGTTTAAAATCATATTCCATAATAAGTTTTAGATTAGTGACAAAGTTTAGTTTCATGTTGATAAGTAATAGTTTAGGAAACGACAACACCATAACTTCAAACCCATTCAATTTGGTTCATATACAACTCTCCAATTTGTGGTCTCCACCTTCATAGACATTTTGGCATTCATACTGTGGTTAATACTAATAATCCTTGGAGGAGGAGCTAAGAGCGTTACATCCACGGGTTGTCATTTTAAGGATACATAGTTCACTCTACAAGGATGTAATGTCTGATTTCCCAAGTAAAATTTAATGGAATAGGAAAACCACACACCTTATCTAGTAATTCAATAAGGATCTTACCATTTAAGGGCAAGATGATTTTATAGGCTGTAAATGATGGAAAAACATCCCAACCAGGGATCATTGCATTTACAAATAGATATCATTTGATCATTCAATCATTCATATTGTGTCACACAATTTCCTCAATTTTTTCGTAATGTGCCATGTACACATGAAAAATGTATTTAAATTGTTATTTGAAGAAAAGATATGATTTTGTGTGTGTGTGTGTGCGCGCGCAACCCATCTTGAAAAGGTAGTTAAGATCTTTATATTATTTAAATATTTTTTAGGCATTCTTGAAGGGCTAAGTTTTTATTGCACCGAGAGGTGCTCAGTAGTCCAGTATGGAAGATATATTGTCCTTTCCTTTCTCCTTATGTTATGTAGACATTTTTACTAGGTCAAATTATATAAAATTAAATTAAATTATAATTACTAATTAAAACATTTTGAATTGGTAAAATTACATAAAAAATGGTAATATAAATAAATATATAATTGACTGTAATTAATAATTGAATTCAAGCCAACTTGGGCATCCTCATTGAGCATATATATTAGGATCGGAATGAGCTAGTAGCATATATTAATGACATCTTGTATAGCCAAAATGAGATAATGGAGAATTTATCCTCAGTATGTCGCAGTTAGCGCCAGGCAAATGACTGACTTAACGAGATTGAGGCGATACTAGAGCACATAGACTTCCATCTTCATGAAGGCAACATCCCCATGGCTGCTCTAGCAAGCCAATATTTTCATCCTCCTCTGTGACATAAGATTTATTGGTCGTTTGTTTGTTTTGTATATTTTTTTAAATGTATGGCTTTTTTTCCCTTGGGAACTAGGAAATGAATGGATACATCTTTTGTACTTCTTTTTGGCTCTCCTTGATAACAAATCTAGTTGGAGTGAAGCAAGGAGAGTCGTAGCCCAACGCCATGTAATATGCATCTTTATGATAATACAATGGAAGTTTATTTATCGACTAAAAAATAATAAATAATAATTAAACCAACCTAGATCCTTTGGATTTACCAAGCACCAAGAGGGATCAAATCCCTTGAGGTGAAAACATATTTTAGATTGAAAAGAGATTTTATCCCTCTTATCACTTGGTATATCCAAAGTTAATATGGATCTAGGGTGGTTTAATTATTAATTATAATTAATTATATATCTATTTTTTATATTAATTTTCCGAGTTAAAATTGTTTTAATTAATAATAATAATTTTTATTTTTTTTAATTTCACTGAGAGGTGCTCCCCAACCCAGTATGGACTAAATTATTGTTTTTAGGCTTCTGCAATTAATACTTTGTGTGTAGTCTTCTTCCAAAGTTCTCGCATCCATAATTGTTTGAATCAAAGTTTCGAGCCATCCACTGTGGCTCATCATCTGGATAGAACACTAAGTGTGTAAGATAGATCTCATTGGAATGGTTAAATAGAGTTGAGGGATGTAATGGGATGTAATAGGAATGGAGGAAATTTTTTCCTTTCTTGTTATGTAAACATTTTGACTCGGTCAAATTTATTCAAAATATATATATAATATATATTTATTTTATATATTTAATATATATTATTTATATATATGATATAGATGTATATTATGGCTTGAAAGACATGGTAAAAGAGCTAAAGGGAAATTTCATTTTAGGAGACATCACTCAACTATTGATTATCTTGTTACTTTTAGGATGAATGCCACAATAATAAAATTTGTCTCTTTCGTTGTTTTGTTGACTTTAGAAAATATTTTGACACGGTTCCTCGGGATAAGCTATGGTATAGACTTGAAGATATAATGGTTCCGCTCGAGTTGATGGTTGTTGTGACTAGGCTATATGAGAATGTTATTTCCAATCTTAAGACCACTTAGGAAATTAAATGCAATATCAAAGTTAAGAAAGGGTGTCCCCTATCACCTACCCTTTTTGAAATTTACATTAATAAGCTAGAAGGGTGTTTGGAAGTTGCAGGATGAAATGGCCCCAATCTTGTTGGTATGGTCGTTACTCTTTTTTATTATGCTGACAATATATTTCTTCTAGCCAAAATCTTAGAATGTTCCATGATTACTGCTCCAAGATGGGTATGACATTTAATACTTACAAGAATAAAGTTATGATTATTAACTCCAAAAATATCAACTATGGTAATTTCATGTATGATAACAATTACTTGGATAAGGTTTCTTCATATGAATATTTAGGTATTAACATTCATCATTAGTTCAACTAGAATTATAGCATTGAGAAAAGGATTATAGGAGGTTGGAAAGGTTATTATGAGCTTGAAAACAATGTAAGTCAACAGATCTTCGGGTATGGAGTAAAAAAAGGTTCCTCTTTGAGACTCTCATCACCCCTGTTATTTTATATGGATTTGAGATTTGGGGTTGCATTATATCTAGAGAATCATGGAGGAAGATCGAGCTAATACAAAATAAATTAACCTACAACCTCAAGATTAAAGGTAGTACTCCCTACCCTATCCTCTTGATTGAAGTTATCCTTTCCCCCCTTGAAATCATTGCTATGTTTAAGTATCTGGTGGATAAGAAGAAGCTTTACAACATGAAAGCCAAGTGGTTCCCCAAAAATGCTTCTAACTCTAGCCAAAACCACCACCTCTAACTCAAGTGAGGTTTGCATATGGATGCCTGGTCCTGGCTCAACCATTGGGGGATAAAGGAGGAGATCATCTTAAAGAATAAGGATAATATTAAAAATATTACTACTTCCAAACTTAAGGATAAGATGTGGGATGATAAGGAGTTAGAGGGAAAAACGAAGCTAAGGTATTATAAGGAGGTGATCTACCCCAATCTTGCTAACCATAATTATATTTCTATCTTAACCAATCCTAAAAACAAAATGAACATTGCAAAGATAAGAACTAATTCTCATGGACTTCAGAGTGAAATCGGGTGTTGGTCAATTCCCAAAACACCTTGGGACGAAATATTATGTCACCTTTGCGATACTAAGAGGGTTGAAGATGAAAAACACTTTATTTTGGATTGCCCATCTCTCACTCACATCCGTTCTTATTTCCAAAACCTTTGCCACCCTACCAACCTTCTTGACTTGTTAAGTCAACAAAACTATATTGATCTAGGTATGCTTCTCTCCCTTCTTTTTGATCATAGAAATAAAATATTAAAGATTCTCAATTAATATCTTACTTTATTAAGGTCTGATATACCATATTGGTCCTAGTGGACGTTAATCATCATCATCATCATTAAAACATTTTGACTTGGTCAAATTACATAAAAATAAAATAAAATAATTTTTTGTGTAATTTCACAAAGCCAAAATGTTTTAATTAATAATTAGAATAATTATTATTATTGTGTTGAGAGGTGCTCTCCAACCGAGTATGAAATTGATATGATTTAGAATATTAGATTATTGTGCTAAGATCCTCCTTAGATTAGAAACAAAATGTTGTCATTATGCTTAAGGATTCATGAGAAATTTAACATAAATAAGAGACTGAACAACAGCATAAACATGTACATAACATCATCAAAAAAAAATACAACAGGAACATGATAAAGGATTTCACCCCTCTTGGGCTACGTCTCCTTGGTCCAGCTTCCAATAGCTTGGGCCTCTTTATTATGCTCAAAAGTGTAAAAATATGTGTTTACAATGCTCAAATGCTTCTGAAGCCTACTCCAATGAGTCCAAGATACTCAAAAAAGGTACCCTAGCCTCTTTCTGCTCCTCATTTGGTCGAAAACTGCCTTAGTTATGACTTCTTCCAGTCTTTCCACAATTTCCTCCTCCAAATCTGGCTAACTACCAGTTAAATTCATTATCTAGAGTTAATTCTGGCAGTTCCGCCAAAATTGGTGGTCCCGCCAACGAACCAGTCTATCTCATGGTTAAGGCTGAGTGGTCACATGCAAGCTGGCTAGGTTTGGTGATTAAGGGGACGGTTCCTACTTGTGGCAGTAAGGTGGCTTTCACATGTCGTGGTTAGTTCATAATAATACCAACCCGCTTGCATTGATATTTAAGAACCATCATGCGAACACAACAGTAAGCCTTGGCACTATGAAATGGGAGGTCGCGGGATTGAGCCCGGCCTCCGACCTGTCTTGTCAACCAATATTTTAGCTGAAAATTAGGATGACACGTGGCAGCCATAAACTATCATTGTTGACAGTTACATCGCAAATCTCAATCGGCGAGAACCAAGGTAATACATATAACAGAACTTTGCACTTTGCGATATGTGATTGTGATATCGCAATCGCAACCTGGTCCTGTCAGGGACGATTTTGTAACACTTCCCTTCTGCGATGTGCGATTGTGATTATTGCATCGCACCCTGGCTTGATCTGGGGCCAATTCTTTGACGCCAACCCACCTCCTATATGTGATTTGAGAAATGCGGGGCCAATGGCGGCCTACCACTTGGCACTTCCGCATTCGATGAAGATTCCTGCCACGTCATCTTATCCTGCCATCTGTCCAAGTCAAACCTAAACTTTGACTTGCTCTAACCTCTTCATATGGGCTCAAATTCGAGTGTCATTCACACCGTTGGAATCTGGATGACGAGCACTTCAATCTGAAGCTAAGTTTATCGAGATTCTGCCACTTTGAGTTTTAAGCCTAATTTTGAGCACCTGGTCACTCCTCCCCACTGGAAACCTTTTGGACCCCAAAATATCACTTTCAATTGCCCAGCAAGTGAGGGTACAATTCCCTCACCTTTCCAACCTCTATTCATTTGGCTTTTAAAGGATTTGTACCCTTGAGCCCCACTCGAAGATAATCAACACTTCCCCTTTTTGATATCCTTGTTCTTCTCTCAAGTATAATGTCTTGTTGAAGCTCATCAAGGAATTCTGGAGAAAAGTCTTCAATAGATGGAATTTGAATATTTTCTCCATGATCTTCAATTAAAGGAGGCTCATACAAACTTAAATTTTCAACATTAACAACAACATAAATTTGCATATATGAAGGCAAATCCAACCTGAAGGCATTGTTACCAATCTTTTCCAAAATTATGAATGTACCATATCTAATTGGTTTTAGCTTTTTACCTTCTCCTTGGAGCCTCTCTTTGTTAATGTGAAGCCAAAATTCATCACCAACTTGGAACTTATGATCTTGATGATGCTTGTCTTGCCTTGCTTTGTACTTTCCTTAGCTTTTCTCAATTTGTTCTTGAACCTTTTGGTGTACTAATTGGATTTGTTCAATGAACTTTCTTTCTTTGTTTATGTTGCTATGACCTTCAATAGCAACATATTTGCCAAAAATAAAATCCAAAGGAGATTTAGGCAAGTATCCCAAGCATGCCTCAAATGGAGAAGTTTGAGTTGAAGAGTGCTTGGCTTATTTGTAAGCATGTTGAATATAGTGAAATTGTTCATCCCACAACTTAGGATGCTTGCTGCAATACCCACGAAGAAGATGTATCATTGTTTTGTTCACCACTTCTGTTTGACCATATGTTTGTGGATGAAAATTTGTACTCTTTTTCAATTTTGTGTCCATGAATCCCCACAATATTGACCGAAAATTCCCAACAAAGCGAGAATCTCGATCACTAGCAATGGATGTGGGCAATCCAAAATGCACCCAAACATTCTGACAGAATAACTGAGCAGTTTGTTTAGCTGTAACTTGCTTTTTACATGGCATCAAAATACATATTTTGCTGAACCTATCCACAACTACATACAAATAATCATGACCTCTTTTTGACAATGGAAGACCTCCTACAAAATCCATAGAAACACTCTCCCATGGTCGTGAAGGAACCGGAAGTGGTGTGTACAATCCTAACTTCCTATTTCTAGGCTTACTTATTTCACATAATGAACATCCTTTAATAAAACGAGACACACTTTAAAGCATACGATGCCAATAACAATACCTCTATAGATGTTCCACCGTCTTACTTACACCGAAATGACCAGCAATAAGAGAAGTATGTACCTCTCTTATGATGTTAACTCTTTCTCCCCGTGGAATACAAATCTTGCTAAGATGGTACAACAAGTTATCATGCAAATGATAATCCAATTCCTCTAGTTGGTTACCTTGACTCAATCTTGCGTAAACATTTTCAAAGTCATTATCTAATGCATATTTCTCAATATAACTTTCATGTAAAACAAAATTATGTTTGAGAAAAGTAGTTGCACTAACAATACGCCTAGAAAGCATATCAACAACTTTATTGTAGATACCTTTCTTATACCTTATTACCAAGTGGAATTGTTCAAGAAAACATATCCATAGGAAGTGCCTTGACTGCTGCAACTTTGATTGTAATTGCAAGTATCGCAATGGTTGATGATCAGTGTGAATGATTGTTTCCTTACCCATCAAGTAGTGTTTCCATTTTTTTCACACTTTTCACCAATGCATATGATTCCTTGTCATATGTAGGATAGTGCCCCCTAAAGTACGAAGCCTGTAATAGATAAGGGTGTTATATCATATAGGAAGGGTGAAGTACTTTATCATTTCGAGGATCATCTTGTGGAGAACCCGGTCAGAACCTGCAAT
>APFE030800629.1:6488-26919 GCA_000404065.3 Pinus taeda
AATCAAACCATTTATCTTCAGCAAACCAGAGAGCAAGTCTATGACAGAGCTCAAATACTGCAAGAAAAACTCAAAAATATGTTTGATAAGAAGGCTAAAGCAGAGGATTTCTGGGTTGGCAGCAAAGTTCTAAGATGGGACTCACAAAGAGAGGACAAGGGCAAACATGCAAAATTCGATTTTATGTGGAAAGTTCCATACATTATCAGCGATGTGCAAGGCAATAATACATATTTTCTTAGATCTCTAGACGGCAGCATAGCTGAAGAAGGCCCTGTCAATGGCCGAATGCTAAAGCACTACAATGATCCTTTTGATTGAAAAGAGCAGGCGGTGTTATTTTCTGTACATAGAATGTTTGTATATATCAGCACTTTGATTTTATTTTTGTAAAAATCCATAATGCTAAAGCACGCAGAAGAAAGCAGGCAGTGCTTTACAAGTTAACAGCAAAACAGATAAAGGAAAGCGCTTTTAATAGTTCGAAAGATCAAATCAGTCCAGAATTCAGTACTAAGAAAGTCAAAGCACAGCCATAACAGAAGAATCAAGGCAATCTGACCTGTTGTTCTTGGCTTCTCACAAGGAAAAGCCATCCCCAAGTGGAGCCATTGTTAGCCTCCTGCTGCAGCAGGTTACTCATATTTCATGATTGACATTTTTACAAACCAAATATGTCATACTTTGCATACTGCAATGCTCCATATTTGCTAAACAGTCTCCAAGCAAAGAAGGCTACTTAGAGTTCAACTAACTGCTTTCCAATTTTGAAGAGTCATTCCAGTTTTGTAGAATTTTCAGCTAAAGGGAGGTCCAAACAGCCTAATCTTGGTCCCCCTAGGTTTCAATTTCCTGTTTTAGAATATAGAGAATGAAAATCTGTTCAAACAGCTTAATCTTGCAGATTCTTAGATAGGTAGAGAAACAAAGGAGCCCAACTGCTTAATCTGGGCCCTTGGAAGAAATAAGGGTAGTTGTAGATAGGAAGGCATAAAAATAAAAATTGAAATGTTGGGTCTGCAAGTCTAAGTGCACCCAAACCAAAAGAAGAAAAATGTTAGGTAAGTAGGCTGGGTAGGTAGTTTTGAGGTTGCAGAATCTTGATTTCTGTTCATTTCCATGTTTTTTAAAGTATCATCTTTACTCAGGTCACAGTCATCAGGCAATTTCATATGGAGGAGCTCAAATCAGACATAACTAACTTCCCTTTCTTCCCCTTCCCCAAATCATTAACTAATCTCCCCAAAAAGAGGTCAAGATCTGCTTGATATCTCTTAGTTTCATCATTTTCCATGTCATTAACCTTGGTGAAGATCTGCTTCACTCAAGGAGGATCTATACTTTCTCTACACAGCTCTATCTCCCCTTTGAAGCCTAAGATCTCTGAAACTTAGTGCTTTCTTTTCATATCCATATTAAATACTGACATTATTATTTAAATCCCTATATTTTCCCCATCCCCATACTAAAACTATGAAAATAATCCCATTATGTAAATATCCCCCACCTTGGTTGAAATATAACCATAAGTACTTCTCTCAGAATTGCTAAGTCACCTGGACTTTAGTAAGAACCCTCCCTCTGCATAAATTTCCATTCCCAGGTGTTTGGACCCCTTCCAAAACACTAAGAAAACCCTTTCCAAATGCAAACCCCCCCCGCGCATTCTTCTTTGGAAATTATTAATGTTTGTTTGATAAATTTCCATCGCGCAAAACCCATTTAACCCATTTCCTAAAGTTTAAAACCCACAGCGCCATGGAAAATTAAACCTTTAACGCGCACGCTCTTTTACTAAAGCCCGCGCATCTCCTCGTTTCGTCCACCGTCGGATCGCCCCCCCCCAAATCCGACGGCCCTTATTCACATCGGGTGCCCTATTGTGGTGGTAGGTTACCACTCGACGTCCGACAGTTTTACCGTCGTACACCAGGACAGGTGGTGGCCTCCCATTGCATCGGGCCGCCCCTAACAGAAACCACCTCCGTACCAAAGGCGGTCTGATGCACAGGCAAAACCGCCCTCCCCTCACGTAACAGGAGCGCCACCTCACCCTGCCACGTCGCCTCCACATCACCTCACACAACCTGCGCCCAGCCCACGTCACCCTGCCACGTCACCCTGTCGTACTGCCACGTCACCTTGATGACATCAGCATGCTGATGTCATATCCATACCAGAGGACCCCATTGCTAACGTCAGCATGCTGACGTCATCTGTCGTACTGCTGACGTCAGCAGCCAAAAAACCGAAAATTTGCGCAAGCGCAAAAGTCGAGCTTCGGAGCTCCGGAATGAGAAATGGAGGCAGTTTTCGATGCGCGATTAGCGCGAACGGGAAATAGGCCATTTTGGGGAATCTTTAGGGAATCTTTTGATTCCTTGGCCCTTTTGCACCGAAAAAGCCCGAAATTGCCTGATTTTGCCAAATGAAATGAATTTGAAGACAGAAAGAGACCAGGAACAGAGATTAAGGAGTATCAGATCAAATCTGTAGATAGAAAGCACGTCAAAGAGTATCAGGAAGCGGCGAAGACCATCAATGTAGCGGCAAAGTGTATCAGAGGAGATTTTCTCAGGGCTCGAGGCAAATCATCCAACATTAAAACGAAAGCTCTGAAAGTCAAGAAGCAATTGAAGACGCATTGAAGGCTCACCAACACAAATGACTGCACATTAAACTCACGGAAGATCAGTGGACCAGAACTCAATGCACAGTTGTGACAGAACCACTGCACCAAGTCACACAGGACACCTCATCAACTCAACTTGATTCAGTTGCCTCTAGCGCAACCCAAAGGACTTACTTGCATTTAATTCCAGCAGCAATTAGGGTTTTAGAAAAAGCTTTTTCCGGCATACCTGTTTAGGTCAATTGTAATGACTTTATATATTTTGCTTATATATACCACCCTGAAAAATGGAGTAGGGGTTGGTTGGTTGGTAGTTTGATCAGTAGTTTAATCTTTGTTATTCCGATTTTTCTCTCAAGCAGAGACTCGCACTGTAACTGTGATGCTTTCTATAATCAAAGACTCTTGAAAGCATGGATTCTGAAACTGTCTGCTGTGTTTAATTGGCCGAGGAGTGATTGTGGAATTCCTGTGCTTCGACATGGTTCAATAAGTGTCTCTTAACTCTGTTAGTTTATTCGTGTTTGTTTATCAGAAATCCGCCCTCTAAATTGCAGAAAAGAAGAATAGCTTAGGATTTGCTTAACTGCACCTTAGGCTCAATTTCTGTGATTTTTCATGTTTTCATCAGGAATAGTTATGAACATGCATACTTAAATGATCTTGTTTACGCTGTTTCTTCACTTATGAATGATAATTTAGGAATTCTTAACTGCTCCTAGATAACCATTCTTTCACTTCTCCTCCCTGTCAGTTCTGATGAAAGATTCTTAATTGCATTTTGTCCCTGACCATCATTCCATCCTTCAGCAAATTGATCATTGTCTCATGTGTGGCTATCTCGCTCCGCAAGCCTCTTGTGACCAAGAAAACGCACCAGCAAGCCTTAATCCATGATACTCCCATGCCAATGTTTTAACTGATCACTTTTTACTTTGCCTCTCTGTTTGATTTTCTACCTGCATACACCTTCCATCAAACAAAACAACAAACCCTTGTACAAACTAGCCTAAAATCATCATCAACAAAGTTAAATCATTAAGAGAGAGCCCTCTCTGATTGCAGGTGGGCTAGAACCTACAATCCAAAGATTGGTTTGTGGTTACCTCGGTCGTATCCGTACAGGAGCCTAGGGACAACTTGAGTGATAACATATCCCAATTCTAATAATTTCTTCCATGATAAGTTCCTCATTATTATTTATAACATTCATCTATATATAAGAAAATATACAACAAGGTATTTTCCCATGTCTTCACTATGGTGCAAATAAATTCCATCCATTATGGCATTAAGATGTCCCTCAACGTGTTCGAAGATCATATTGTATACTCCAATCTTATGTTCACACTAGAAGAATGTGGGCTACAAGTTTTAAATTCTACATCTTCTTCAATTAATAACAAAGTTTTCGATACCATATATAACAAGGTATTTTCCTATAATCGTGGCAACAATTTACTTCCCTATCTGCTTTACCAGTATCTGAACATACATATATTTGTACGCTGCCATAGGTGTCTGATAGTGGCAAATTTAATGTGGACAACCTCTATGAGAAGTTTGAGAATTTGATATTGGATCATGAGGTTGACTTACGGGACCTTGAATCTTGAGAGGAATATGTGTCACCACACAAATGAGGAGTACAAAATTTGACCAACTTATGCCACGAATCTCCATGAAATCAATTATGTGTCCGCTATAAATTTAGTAATTGAGTGTGGTTTAGATGTTAATGATTTGAAAGAGTGTTCTATCGAAGATTGCTTTACTTTTCAAATACAAATGTATAAAAGAAGCTCAACTATGAATTTGGTCTGCCCTAGGTTTTCAGTGTAGGATTAGTGTAGAATTAGGTAAAGTAGCATGAATGAATTTGTACTCTAAAATTAATTAGCAATCATTCAATAACAAATTTTCAAATTGCAAGATGATCTTATTAGTTTTTTTCTTTAAAGATGGGTATTGATCTATTTTAATCACAAATATAAGAAGTGTTTAGAGTGATATAATTTCTTCCTTTGTAAATTTTTTTAGAATGCAAAATTTGAAAAAAAATGTTTGCATCTCAAAGATAAAATTGACAAAAAAATATAGCCAAAATATAAAATAATAACATTACTTGAAATGCTTAAAAATGTTTTAACCATGAAAATTTATTTCTTTTCATTGTACATATTAGTTGGCATTGAAATATTTTACTTAATATGGCATTGAATATTTTACTTATAAAGTACATTGTTTATATTAATAAGTTCCTCCATGATTAATTGAAGCAAACAAAGTTCGTTCTTGAAGTTAAATACTCTAGAAGACTTGGAATATAAAGATCTCCATTGAGATACAAAAATATATATTAAAATGTATGAGTAAGATGATACAAATGAGAATGAGGGTTCTGTATATATAGCCAGGTAAGTACCCATTCACTAATGGTTATGTCCTTAAGGGCATACCTTTTCATTAATTGCTAACTAATTAATCATTAATATTATTTGTTGTCTTTTACATTATTTGTGTTTATTTTTATATAAATTTAGTTTGTTACATTTCCTTTCCCTTCAAAAAGCTTTGTCCTCAAAGTTTACTGGTGAAGGATCGGTTCTCTTCTATTGATCAACATATCTTCTTATTTCTGAGCTTTCATATTTGTTGATACAAGACGATATGATGTTCCAAACGAAAGACAAAATTGTCATACTGAAAATGGATGAGACCATCCTAGATTAATATTCTGGGGAATCTTCTGATCCTTGGAGATGTGTGGTGAATAGCTATCGTATGACTAGATTGAGCACACTTCAGTATTGTTTGGAACATAAGTTTGTTTTTTATGTTCTGCATGATATAGATTTGTAGATTTATTAAGGCATCTACTCTTGTGATTCGGATGTATATAAGGAAATTTTCTTGTTTGAACTTTCTTAAACATTTTTATGGCAGTTTCCTGATTTCCATAAGGGATTGTTATTGTTGACTTAACTATTGAATCCTTATTTTGGGTGTCCTTTGTTTGAACGACAACCTTTGAGTATGTTTTTGCTTCAATAGGGTTTGGATTTGCCTGAACTGCAGGATTAGTGGTATTGATGTTTGTTTCTTCAGTTTGGACTACTACATCTGGAGATTTTGATGCTTCCTTTGTGACAAGTTCTTTGAACCTATTTGTCAATGATTTATTTTCTTCCTTAAGTTTTTTAATTTGTTTGAGCAATTTTTGATTAAGATTTTTGAGACGTAAGCATTCCTCATTCTCTGAGTCAACTTTATTTTCGCCTTCACACTTCTCATCTTTTAAACACTTGATTTGTTCTACTAATGTTTGGTTAAGGCTCTTTAAATGTAATTTTTCTTCTTCTTGTTTTAATAAATGCTCTTTGAGTTCCTTCTTTGATGCTTTAGCTTTCTTGACTTGTTTGAGTAGTTTTTCTTAGTGATCTCTAAGGCACAAAATTTCTTTGTCTTTGCTGCGGATGACTTCTTCAAGATATTTTTGCTTCTTTGATATAGTTTTTCGTTATGTTGAAACATCAAGTCTCAGATATCCTTAAGGTCTTCTAATGAAGATTTTATTGATTTTGATATACTTGTTATGTCTCGAAACGTGACCATATTCCCTTTAGAAGGAAACATCAAAATTTGCTTCTCTATGTTTAACATGAATGTACCCAAATCCTTAAACCAGGGTTGACTGAGTATGATGTATGTTTTTTATCTGCTCTTACAACATGAAATCGAAATATGTACTCATAATGACCTATTGTCACTTGTGGATCACTAATTTTATACTCTTTTTGGTCAAAGATATTTTTCTTTACACCAATGCTTGGATCTAAAATTAATAGTTGATTTTCCAAGTTGATGTTGATATAATTTTTATCGTTGCTTGGTCTGATAGCGACATTAACTTCTCTTCCTTGGATACTTCCTTTTAATGTAATTACTCTGTGATCTGTAACTGAAATACCATTATAGGAAAACCTTTCTTCCTTCGTCATTATAGAATTGAGCTCCATCATTTTTTTCAATAATTGATCCCATTTGTTTTGTCAAGATGACTTAAGGTATTATGTAATCTAAATATATAAAATTTCTTTTAATTTGATGGATTGTGAACACTTAGCTATCAATTGGAATATTCTCAAAATTCACCTTTTTATGTTTTATAAGAATATATATCTTCCCTTTAATCCATTAAGGAATAAAATTTAATACTACCCTTTTCTTATATTCACTTACATATATTTGAATATTTCTCTTTATACTTATATAAATAGATATACTTTCACATAACCTTCTTAATTTTTAATATTTTTTTTAAACCTTATATTCTCTCTTTTTTTTTTACTTGAACTTTTCTTTAAAATACACCCTTTATAATAAAACTTCTCTTTTATATATCTTTTATTTATAATATTTAATTTTTCTTTTTGAAAAATTTACAACCCTAATGAAACGTGGTTATTCATCTCTTTGGGGTAAAATATAAAATATATGTCCACTTATGTTCCTTTGACTTGGTTAATTTTCTCCATGTAAAAGTAAAACTTACCATTGACATATAGAGTTTTTGAGTTCCTTTTGTTTTTCTTTTAACTTGTAAATACCATGGGAAATTACCATGGGTTGCTAAAACCACATGGTTGTAAACCACTTAATGAAGAATCAAGATAATATTATATACTCTGTTTTAAAGATATTTGGAAATATCTCCTCTTAACTTTATCATGCACTTTTTATCAATAATGTAAAACCTTTTTATATATATGAATGTTTTCCTTCAAAATTTACGCAAGACTATATATATATATTTTTTAATAATATATTTTTATATGGTTTTCTTTTCTTTAAATCTTTTTTTTTTTGTTGATAAGTGGGTGAATACTAAAAATCACTCTTACCATGTGGCTGAGAGGCCATGACTCAGGGGCATCTAAGCCGTCAAAGTCACCTGGGGATCGCACCCGGCCTGAGCCGCACAAGCGGAAACCATGCTGGATTTTATGGTATCGGCGAGACTAGAACCGGTGGCCTTTTCCTTACGGAGCACCTTAACAGCGCGCTCCTTCACTGATTGTTCTAAATCTCTTTGATTTTTTTTTTTTTTAAATCTTTATATGTACTTTTTTTTCCTTTTTTTCTTTGACTATCTTCTTTTTTTCCTTATTTTTTAAAGTTTAATGGTCAAAGGCATCTAACAAATCAGTGATGAAAAAACTCCCAAAATTATAGCGTAACGCTTCAATCTCAACAACAACAATGTTGACGAAACCTAGATGGCCAAGGGCCTGGATCAGAGAGCGTGACTCTGTGCAGCAGTGAAGCAGCCAAAGGATCAAACTACTCGAATACCATTGTTAGAAATGCTAATTTCTAATTGCAAATTGTTTTCTCAAAAATACACAAAAGTTTCTGATATATATATTTAATTGATTGATAATGTTTGAATGAAGTGAACAAAGTTCAATATTCAAGTTAAATACTCGAGAAGACTTGGAATATAAAGATCTCCATTGATATACAAAAATATATATTAAAATGTATGAGTAAAAGGATACAAATGAGAAAGAGGGTCTCGTATATATAGCCAGGGAAGTACCCTTTCACTAACAGTTATGTCCTTAGTGACATACCTTTTCATTAATTGATAACTAATTAATCATTAGTATTATTTGTTGTCTTTTACATTATTTGTGTTTACTTTTATATAAATTTAGTTTGTTACATTAATCAATTATGAAATTTAGAAATTATGGTTAATGTTTTGAAATGTATTTTTAATTTTAAAATTTGAAATTCATTTATTGTAAATTGATTATAAGTAAAATAGATGAAGTAAAAATATAAAATTGGGTTATTTTTTTATTATTTAATTATCCAATTTTGAAATATATCATACATTAAAAAATAGTAAATTTATAAATTTAAAATTCCATCAATAATGTTCCACATGATATATTTTTTAAAAATTTAATATATTCAAATGAGATGATAGTAAATGAATTTATAAATGCTTGTTTCGTTTCAATTTATTTTTTATGAATTTATTTTTGAAAAAATTATTATCTATTATTCATTTGTTTTTAAGATTTTGCAATATATTTTGAATTTGTTTCATTAAAAAAGTCTATAAAATAATAATTTATAGGGTTTATTAATATAAGGCTTCATATTCCTAGGGTATAATATTGTTCATATGGTTTATAATATTAATCTTTAGGCTTAATATAAATCCATTGGGTTTATAATCATGGTCAACCATGGTCCAACGTCACATTGCAATAAATATTTTCTCAATATGAAAATCAACCAATGTCGCATTGTGACAAGCATTGTCTCAATATGAAAATCAACCATGGTCAACCATGTTCCAATGTCACATTGTGACAAAGGTTGTCTCAACCATGGTCAAACATGGTCAATCATGGTCAACCATGGTCAACCATGGTCACATTGTGACAAAGACTGTCTCTTGGTCCAATGTCACATTGTCACAACCATGGTCATCCATGGTCAACCATGGTCCAACATCGCATTGTGACACAGATTGTCTCAATATGGGGATCAACCATGTTCAACGATGGTCAGGCATTGTACAACGTCATATTGCAACAAACGTTGTTTCAATATGAAACTCAATCATGGTCAACCATATTCCAATGTCACATTGTGACAAATATTTATCTTAGGGTTTATATTCCTTGGGTTATAATATTTATCCCTTGGATTTAATATTATTCCCTTAGGTTTATAATCCCTTGGGTTTATTATTCCATTGGTGATCTAAAATCACCCCTAGGTGACCTTGGGAAATTAATGAAGGTATTACAGACTCATGTGCTAGTGTGTGTGTCTATGTTATCTTGTGCAACAGATCAATAAGATTGCGAAATACATAGACACTTGAAACAGTAGGAGATCACAGTAAGCAAACATAAACACAAAAAAATCTAATAATGAGTTCACCCAATCCTCCTAGGCTACGTCTCTCGGTCCAACCTTCAATGGTGGCCTTTTTATTATGTTTTTAAAGCAGAGTCTTACAATAACGAGCTCAATCTGAGTCTCACTTGACATAGGATGATCAGTAGGATGGCACTTGGAATTCCCAAGTCCTTAGAGTTCACAGACTCCCCTTACCGAATTTCGACCTCAATTGGTCTTTGTCTTCTCGATGCTGCCCTTACTTTGATGGTCAGCTCGACTTATTCGCTACTTCTCTACCTCACTGTCCCCCTACTTCCTGTCAGCTCGTGGCTTTAAAGACAGTTCGTTCCTTCGACTGTTCGTTTTGGTTTATTGGCTCTCTGGATTGCCTGCCTCTGCCCTTTGGGACTCCTCTACCCTGCATCGTCATCACTGTGTAACACTTTGCAGAGAGGTGGCCACCTGTCTCTTTGCAAACTGAGTGTCAGTTCTTCCTGAACGGTTGTTTTTTCCATTATTTCCCAGATGCCTGTGAAACGGATCCTTCTATCGATTCATTAGTCAAATCAGACTTCAAATCTTACGCGTCGTAGTTTATTTCTTCCCCGGGTCTGATCATCCATCGAGTTGAACCTCTGCTGTTGATTTGGAGCCCCTAGATCCTACGATCTTCGCTTATATCGTGTGGTTGAGTTGCTCGACCGTTAGTCTACGATGTAAGCGGTTTCTCTCTCTCCCCGCCGGACACGCGTCACTCAGTGTATGGAATCGCTGGGTCCTCGGCCAAACCCACTTACCGCTCGAAATGCCTCCAATATTCTGCCGGTTTTGAGTACAGGACACGCCATGTCGATTTTAGCGCTTTCCCATGGTTTTTTGGTTTCCCTTGTGACCGAGCACTTAAGGCTTTTCCTTCTCGAGGGGTTTCGTCCATTTTCGGATCTGAGCTTCCCAATTGCCATTTTTGCGCCATGTGCGGTCTCCATGGGCAAACGATCAACGTGCTTTGACCGAAGGTCCTTGTTGCTCCATGCTAACTGCAAATTGCCATTATTTAGAGGTTATTTCTGATAGCTATAAGATTTCTTGAAGTCTGTCATTCATTCTTACCAATCATGGAATTGTTTGAGGATCCAATTCGAATCAATTGGATTTATCATATTTATCTTTGGGTTTATATACCTTGGATTTATAATGGTTACGAGCATGTGTTTCCTCCTAAGAGGTCACAAGTTCAAAAGCATAGGGGCGTAGAATACGTATGCCTTTATATGCTTGGTAGTCAAATCGTTGCACGAAGGTGGGTCCCTTGTCCCACAAACAAGGGAGTCTCATACACCAATTTGGTGTCCGGCTTAGCCGTGACTTTAAAATTGGATAATAATAATAATAATCCCTTGGGTTTAATATTATTCCCTTAGGTTTATATTATCAATCTTGGGTTTTTAATATCAATCCCTTTAGCATTTATATACCTTGCATTTATAATATTAATCCCTTGGGTTTAATATTATTCTCTGGGGTTTATAATACCTTTGGTTTTAATCATGGTCAATCATGGCCACAATGTGACAAAGACTATTTCTTGGTCCAAAGTCACATTGTCACAACCATGGTCATCCATGGTCAACCATGGTCCAACATCGCATTGTGGCAAAGATTGTCTCAATATGGATATCGACCATGGTCAACAATGGTAAGCCATTGTCCAACGTCGCATTGTGACAAACGTTGTCTCAATATGAAAATAAATCATGGCCAACCATATTCCAACGTCGCATTGTGAGAAATATTTATCTTAGGGTTTATAGTATTTATCCTAGGGTTTATATTCCTTGGGTTTAATATTATTCCCTTGTGTTTATAATCCCTTGGGTTTATAATATTTAGCTTAGGGTTTATATACCTTCAATTTATAGTATTAATCTCTTGGGTTTAATATTATTTCTTTGTGTTTATATTATCAATCCATTAGGATTTTAATCCCATAGTTTTTTAGTATTAATCTCTTGGGTTTATTATTCCCTTGGGTTTATAATATCATTCACTTTAGGGTTTATATACTTTACATTTATAATATATATCCCTTGGGTTTAATATTATTCAATTGTGTTTATAATACCTTTGGGTTTTAGAATTAATCCCTTGGGTTTATTATTCCCTTTGGTTTATAATATCAATCCCTTGGATTTATTTGGGTCATATTCCTAAGGTATAATATTATTCATAGGGTTTATAATATTAATCCTAGGGTTTAATATAAATCTCTTGGTTTACAATCATGGTCAACAGTGGTCCAATGTGCCAAAGATTGTCTCAATATGAAAATTAACCATGATCAACCATGGTCAACCATGGTCCAACGTCAGATTGTGACAAACATCGTCTCAGTATGAAAATCAATGATGGTAAATCATGGTTAACCATGTTTTTTTAGGCTTTATTTATCTCAAGCTTAAAATCAATCATGGTCAACCATACTCCAATTTTGCATTGTGACATATAGTTATGTTAGGGTTTATATTCATTGGGTTTATAATATTTATCCCTTGGGTTTAATATCATTCCCTTGGGTTTATAATCCCTTGATTTTATTATTCCCTTGGGTTTATAATCCCTTGAGTTTATTATTCCCTTGGGTTTATAATATTGATCTTAGGGTTTATATACCTTGTGTTTATAATATTAATCCCTTGGGTTTAATATTATTCCATTGTCTTTATATTATCAATCCATTGGGTTTTTAATATTAATCCCTTGGGTTTAGATATCAATCCCTTTATGGTTTATATACCTTGCATTTATAATATTAATGTCTTGGGTTTAATATTATTCCCTTGGGTTCATAATACCTTTGGGTTCAATCATGGTCAACCATGGTCACATTGTGACAATCGTTGTCTCTTGGTCTAATGTCACATTGTCACAACAATGTTCATCCATGGTCAACCATGGTCCAACGTCGCATTGTGACAAAGATTTTCTCAATATGGAGATCAACCATAGTCAACAATGGTCAGCCATTGTTCAACATCGCATTGTGACAAACATTGTCTCAATATGAAAATCGATCATGGTCAACCATATTCCAACGTCTCATTGTGACAAATATTTATCTTAAGGTTTATATTCCTTGGGTTTATAATATTTATCCCTTGGGTTTATAATATTTATCCCTTAGGGTTTATATACGTTAGGTTATAATATTAATCTCTTCGGTTTAGAAGAGATTAATATTATTCCCTTAGGTTTATATTATAAATATGTTGAGTTTTTAATCCCTTGAGTTAATTATTCCCTTGGGTTTATAATATCATTCCCTTTAGGGTTAATATACCTTGCATTTATAATATTATTCCCTTGGGTTTATAATACCTTTGGGTTTTAAAATTAATCCCTTGAGTTTATTATTCCCTTCGGTTTATAATATCAATCCCTCAAGTTTATTTGTTTCATATTCCTAAGATATAATATTATTCATGGGGTTTATAATATTTATCCTAGGGTTTAATGTAAATCACTTGGATTTACAATCATGTTTATCCATGGTAAAAAATGATCCAATATCACAATGTGCCAAAGATTGTCTCAATATGAAAATCAACCATGGTCCAACATCACATTGTAACAAACATCGTTTAGTATGAAAATCAATGATGGTAAATCATGGTCAAGCATGTTTATTTTAGGGTTTATATTATTTATCTTAAGGTTTGTATACCTTAGATTTATAATATTTATCCCATGGGTTTAACATTATTCCTTTGACATTTACAACTATATGAAGAGTGAGATCTATAGATGGTTTGTAGATTTTACTGCTTTTTTCTTTTCAACATTATGCAAAAATGCAAGACAATGCGAGAAGAGATTGGTTGGAAAGTGTGAATGTTCATGATCATTATCTTGTCGATTTGAATTGATTCAACATTTGTCATCGGTCTCAGCGTGTTTTGGAAGTGGTTTGAGTGTTTAAAGTTAAATTTCCTATCAACCACATTTAAATTGTTGTTTGATTTTTATTAAATATTTATTTCATAATTACTTCATTATTATTTATTAAATGATTTATTAGTATTATTATTATATTATTATTATTTATTTGTAATATTATATATAATTATTATTTAATATGGTTTTATATATTATAATTATATATTTAGTATATTTATTATTATATTATTATTATTATTGTAATATATAATATTAATTATTATTAATATGGTTTTTATATTTATATTAATATTATGATAATGAATACATTGTGTTTAATATAAAGCTATTTACATTTATTAACAACATTTATTAATATAATTGTGCTACTAATAAATTATTAAACAACCTCTGATATGTGATATTCCATCCTTATTATAAAAACTAAATAAAAACTAGATAAAGTAATTCATGCACAATTCAAAGTCAAAAAGCTCATATATCGTTCACCCTCGTTTGTCACGAATCGATCATTTCAATATTTCCTAACACTCAGACTTTGGCAGTCGATGTATTGACCAGAGACCAACCTTGTCCTACCATTTCATGCCTGTACATAACTGGGTTTAGCAATTTGAGCTCCTCCTCCTGGGTTTCCTGAACCTTCTATGAGAGAAGAATTTGAAGAATGGTCCCATTTTATGGCAGAAAAATCTAATGACATATATTGTTTCACCTTGCTTTATGTCAGAATATCTGAGTGCAAGAATGTGCTTATGTCAGCAACACTATCCAAGCGCAACAATTCTACATATATAGTGTGCATTCACTAGTATAACTTGAAAAGGCCCTTCAATGGTGTTGCCCTTACATGTAAAAATAAAATTTCCCTTCAGACCTAGACCACTTGATTCCGATCCTCAATGTGAACCTGCAATAAGAAGACATATATGAGCAATTCATCAGCCAAATTCATCCCATCTATCACATAGCTCTGTTTACCTGAGAAGTGTCCATTCTTATGAGTGAGGTTAAATCAGAGATTTATGAAAGTGCCAATTCTTAGGAGTGGAATTACATCAGAGATCTATTTACACTGGAAAAAAATGCCCTTTCTTGAAATTTTGAAACTCAAATTTTCTGTCCCAAAATGTTCAAATTGGAAAGTTTCCCTTCAGCCTATGCAATGTTATGAGAAATACTTATTAAGACAATTTCTAAAAGAATGACTTTGCGTTTTTTATCAAAATAAAACACAAATCAGACTTTTTCCAAAGATGTTCAATAATAAGTATGAATTTTACAGGACGGTGCTTCAATTCGCCACGACTTCTAGTAGTTATTTCATCCAAAATTTCAGCATCATCAACATCTTCCTCAATCTCTCCCATTCTGTCTATCACATTTGCCTCAGGCTCCTGTATTTACAGAAGGGGAATGTCAAGACATAAGCATTGAAAATCCTAAAACTGAATTATTGACTTCAACTCTACAGAAAATATCCACCAAGATAAATAAAAAACCCAAGTAGTCTAACATTCTGATGCATTGCTCTCGGAAATATGCTTCATAAGGTACATACCACCAATATGGAGCTACGTGGGTGATGAGGAAGGGCTTCACTCTCCTCATACTCAGCTGCATCTAGTTCACTTAGATGCTCAGGTTCAAATAGCTTTGGAAGAATACGCTGTCTGATGGGTATTAACAAAAAGAATGGGGCAGGGAAAAGTATTCCTGCTATAGGTATCCATGTTATGCCAAAGCATACCAGTAGGTAAAGAAGCTGAAACAGTGTAAATTTTGCAATGGTCTTGAACGGTACGGTTTCAACAAATGATGCATGCACATCTTCAAGCACCCTGCAGATATAATTGCCATTTAGAAAGTTTCAGGCCCTCATCAGAATTTAGTTAACCTTCCAAGAAGAAGACTATCCGATACACAATCTTTAGATTATTCAAAAGACCTCACAGAGAAGTTAGGGACTCACTTATATCTCCTTGATGGTGTAATAAAGAAAAAAAGAAACCTCTCCCAGAACTGATTCCCTGGTAAACTCTCTATTGCCATGTAAGCAAAGTAGCCCCATAATACAGATGTAGGGACCTTTTTGATAACAGGCATCACAGCCACACAGATACCAACAAGCAAGGATTGGACTAAATTGCTCAGCCTCTGCTCTTTAACTCTGACTGGAAGCAAACCATCAACATGTTTTTCAGGGTCGAAAGCATTTCCATTCATATCGGTGTCCAAGCTCCTCAAGTCTATAGACTTAAATTGTTCTATCTCATTCAGCTGCTTCAGTGACTGTAATGCCAATCAAACAACATATAAGACTCCATTTCAATTGGCATAAACTCTTCAGTACCTCCATTCCAATTAATATGAAAAGGTACAAGGGTGATGTAAGCCTTAAGGTCCCGGACTATCCCTGCCTATATGAAACCAATACCAGGTTGTCTGAAGAGGAAATTGCTAATTGCTGAAGAAATAAGATTGACTGAAAAGAGGAGAATTGAGAGATCCAAGTAATTGAGTATCAAGAATTGCATGTCCATACATATTAAAAGCAACATATTTGTATTTAAATTGCGCCATTCTTCGAAAACTCTGTTTTTAATATAATATACTTAATTGGAACGATTCCTCCGGATTACAGGTGCCCTAAAATAGAAGGAAATATTAATTTGCTGAATGAAATATCCCTGACTAGTAAAGATAGGGATAACAAATTATTTAGATAAAGACCCTAGAAGAACTTTATTTTGGAAAAATGTCAAGCTCTTTTAAACATACCGAGTTTGGAAGGTGATGGATATTATTCATCTCCATTTTTGTAAACACTTGCTGAATATTGTCATAAATCTCTGACACACTAGCCTGTTTCTGCATGCATTTCTTAGCACTCTGTACCAATTCTTTCCGCACTATCTGCATCCAAAGTATCTAGATCATGTTCTATTTACTGTTCAAAGGAAGAAATATGTCTTCATGACCGTTCTAATAAGTAAGCAACAATCTCATATGATTTTAAAGGGACTGCAAGTACACAATAAACTGGGTGAAGACCAGCTCGTATTCATAAATCAGTGAGGAGTGTCTAAAGTTTTTTATTTTTCTAAGCTGTATCCACCGAGTAAAAAGGTGGAATAACCCCATTTAAAACGTTACTATCATACTATGTGAAGGATGCAAAATGTGAAACATTTGCAGGACACAAATGAAATATTGTGATTAGAGTTCCTGTTATACGATGTAAATCAAAGGGGGGAGACTTCCTATTATTAGTGCTTAATAAGTACATTACCAACCTGTCTTTTCAGAGTTGCAAGGCTCTTTGTATGCATTGGGGATTGCGGTAATACCCCATTAGACGGAGGAATTCCAAGTAATCCACATAAAAACACCTGAATTAGGGGATCGAACCCATAACAAATTGTAGAAAAATCAATTTTAACATCCGTATAGATGCAAATATCAATTGGAAAACAAAATTTAATCCTAGAGACAGACCAGAACACACACCATAATCCCCAATAAAAGTAAGTCGTAGTGGTAAGCCGATGGATTTCTCAAATTGAATTCTTTCTGTTGAGCCATTTGAGCTGCCACGCTGTGATCGAAAAAGTACAGCCCTGTTATCATAATTGCAGGGATAAATGCACCTAGAATGTAGAGGGGTGGAACTTTATGCATATCCTGCCAAAATTGCCAGTTTAATGTCAACACTTGAAAGAGATCATAATTGAATACTTGGTTATATAAATTAAAAAACAAGAAGGTACACAATTATCCTAAGAATAGAGGGGCTTCCAATCACCTTAATTACTGCCCAATTGGATGAAGCACTAGGAGCCCAGGGATTAGGACTAGAAAGCCTTCTAGGAATTCCAGCGGGTACACTATCATATGCACTGTATGAGATTGCTGTCCACACCACAATCATCAGGGGTACTCCGTAGTCTGCACAGAAACTTCTCAACCAACCTGTGGACAAAGTTATGCATTAGAATAATATAAACCAGAAATTATATCATTATCATAGATTCTAATTGCCAGTAAGAAAGAAAGAAACTCTACCTGTGCCATATCGCCATGATCGAGCCAATCTGCTTTTTAAGGCTGTGAGCAGTAGACCAAAAGATAAAACAATCCCAAATAACCCATTTGCAAAACGCCATGGAAATTTGAACTGATCGACATCGGGGTTCCCATTTTCAGGTATACGAAATTCGTCTACCAAACCCTGAAAACACAATTTCAACGGGATTCTTTTAATATGGAATTTCAGCAAAATAGTGAAAACTTGGCACCCAGATACAGGGATGGTAAGTGCGCATGCCTTGATAGCCTCCTTCGTGAACAAGACAGCAATCAAGATGCCAAAGAGCTCTCCAGCCACTCTTGTAAACCTATTGACGATTGAACCGGCACCGAAAATAGCTAGAAGGCATAGAAGCAACGCCGTCCACACACAAGCCCTGCACACCAATCTTCCATCACTTTTGTTGAAGTCACAAACTGGATCCCCCGGATGCCATAAAAACAGAGAACATACCATTTATACATCTCTATATAGCTCTATACCTTGCAGAAAATGGGAATACAAATACAAGATATGTATCTCTGAAAATACAAAATACATGAAACACAATACCAAAAGCTCCTCCAAGCAAACAGTCAAATAAATATTATGCTTTTCCATATCTTAATCTTTGAATCTGATTGGAAAAAGCAAAAAAGCTATGCAGATATTGGTCTTTTTGTTATTGTAAGTATTCGTGCTTACCATCCTGCCCATGCAAGAAACAGCTTATGTCCCAAATCATCTCTGCCTTTTGCAAAATTATACATGTATGTATACATGAGGACAGTGGGTTCTGCAACTCCAAGAATTAGCAGGGGCTGTCCACCAAAAATAGCGTGTAGGATTCCACAAATAGCAGTAGAGAGCAGTGTTTGAATAGCAGTTAAGGTCCCATCTAACAATACCAAAGGTGTAGCAGAACGTTTAGATATATTTATCAGAGAAGAAATTAGATTTAACATTGACACTGAAGCCAATAAAGAAAACTAAAAATTACCCGTGGCTCTATCAAGCTGTTCCCCAAATGCTATAACAGGAAGAGCCGAAGCAAAGAAGATGTAGGTGGTTGGCGCCAAAATTCTGCCATGAATGCAAATGAATACAGAAGCCAAAACACTCAATATTACAGAGAAAACTTGAGATCTATAACATGAAGAAAACAAAGTTCTGAGATGCCTGGCTAATCTTTCTTTTATGAGTAATATACCAACGATGCAAAAAGCCCTGCAGGCTTATGATCCACCAAGATCATCACATATACAAACGTTTGAAAAAGCTAAATCGAAAAAACTCATAATTTGACCTGATTCCTGTATTGAGTCCTTGGACCCAGTCTTGTTTGTAACAGGGCAGCCTTCCTCTAACGTCTCTCAGAATTCCTCTAAAAGGAGCAGCAGATGGATTCTCCATTGATTCTGAATCCAAAGTGACAATTATGTAAGGTTCAGAGTCTAATACGTAACAACAAAATTTGATAAAAGCACCCATTGGGTTTTCCATAAAGCAATATTTCAATCCAAAAATCAATTCAATACACAAAGAATCAATATATATGGCAAGTTTCAATCTGGTATGTTCGGAATCAATCAACAAACATACCACGTTTGCATAAAAAAAGATGATATGGGTATGTACAGAATCAATAAACATGCCAGGTTTGAATCAAATATGCTATCTGGGTATGCTCAGAATCTATAGACATGATAAGTTGAATCAATAATATTATCTGGGCATGTTCAAAATCAATATACATGCTCATATCAAGATCAATTAATCTATAAATCAAGAATATGCCTGCAGCTTCAAACTATCGTCAGTTGCATTTAAGAATATAAAGCGGCAATAATGGGATCGAAGATCTCTAGCACAAAAAGTTTCTGTAGTATTACGAAGTGTTAATGAGATCTAATGGAACCCAATTATGAAAGGCAATTGTTTAACTTCTGAATTCTGCAAATTCAGAAACCCAATTGTTTAACCTTCGAATTCTGCAAATTCCAACTCTGCCTGTTAAACCCCGCCACCCCAAATTGGAAAAATGAATGCACTGTTCCTTTTTATTTTTTCTTCCGCTGAAGCTTGTGATGGGGAATTTGTGGCGCAGAGTATTCAACAATTTGAAACTTGATATCATGTTCGTCTTTGTCCTTGTAAGGCCCATGTTTTCCCAGGTAGACGGCCGCATATTCAATCTGATTGGCAATCTCATGATGGCGAGACCAACTACGAGGATTACATACACACCCGTTGAGGTTTATTATTGTCATTTATTTAATGCATGTATGATGGCAAGCGTCTCCTTTTGGTAAATAGACTTCAAGCGTCTTGCATTAATATTGTTTTAAATTCTAATAATGAAGCATTAATTTCGATTATGAATGGTTTGGAGAAATCTAATATTGCTTCAATTCCAAATCCTGAATTAGTTGTCAGTGCTGGTGTGGTTGACATTAAATTAGTCAATTCTCGTCTTGAATTAATTTCAATTTTTATTGTTATAAGATTTATCTTTTTCTCCTTAAACTAGATTATCTTAGAATATTTGAACCTTAAATATTCTACTTAATTTATAAAATACTTTTTATCATTGTAATTTCCAACTAAACTGCACAAAATTGCTCACACATATTTTTAAAGTGCACACAAGTACTTACATATATATTTAAGTTTACTAGACACTTATATTTTAGTTTCATATTGTTTGTAGAATTGTATACCATCGTCAGTGGATGTTAACCATCATCATCATTATATTAAAAATGAAAATTTAAATAATGTTTTTAGTTCTGAAATCTGTATAATTCTAGTGTTTTTGGTGTTTGTCATATAATTAAATCTTATAT
>APFE030800652.1:0-17568 GCA_000404065.3 Pinus taeda
TTTGAATCATCCAAGAATTGTTCATTTATGTAATGTAAAGGAGGTTTCCCCCTCGAAGAGGCTGAATTCTAAGGCATTGATCTATCTTTTCTATCTTTTCTTGAGCTGGTCTCATAACACAACATCTCATCCATGGGTGGCACCTCCTCAACAAATGGCTCTATGTGTGTAGGCTCTATCCTCTCTGCCAAGGTGTCAACTAGGGCTACAAAGAGGTATCCAATAAAGGTGACTCTTGTGCCACATCGGGCATATCAATGTGCTCCTCACCATCCTATGGGTTCTCAACATCATGCTCAACCTCCTCCTCAGGCTCCGAATATCTAAAGTTAGGTCTCCATCAGCAAAAGCAACCCCTGGTCTCACCTTCTAACAGTCCCTATCCTGCTTGCTCCTTTTAAGGATATATGTTTTGTCGAATTCCCCACATTATGTAGATGATTGCACCCCCACGGCCTGCTCACCACTAACGTCTCTATTGTAAGGGTGAGGATGGGTTTGGTCTGTCACCCTCCTCAAATGGGCCAACCTCTCATCGTCTTGATTAATTCTACCCCATAATTTTTGCATACTGGATTTCCCTTGAGCCACGGGTTTGTCTCTATTTTCACAAGTCACTGTGCACTCATATCCAAAGCTTCCATGATCTTCAACCTAGTTTCCCACATTTGGGCCAACATCATGCTCTGATACCATTGTAATGTTCCAAACTTAAATAAACATTGATATGCAAAACAAAATCAATTTGTGACACATGAAATAAAAACAATCAACAAATGCTTACTAAAACTCCAGAAGTAGGAATGAGCTTAGCCATTTTATTAATGAAATGGATCAAGTAAAATAATCTGGAGAAATGCACCTAGGCTTGCCTCAAGAAAAAGTTTGACACGACCTAGGTGATAAACAATAATCTCGAAGCTGGAAATGACTACTCCTCTAATGCTCTGCATTGTTCCTAAAAGCTACACTGCTAGCAGGAAAGGAACTACAAGAAACCCTATCTTGGTGCTCAGAAAATGCTAAAACTTTATATCTGGGATCCTTGTCAAAAACCTAGAAAAACCGAGAAAAACCCAGAAAGGGTTTGGGCTGAATCCAACCTCCCAAATTCAGCTTCCAATATGCCTAGGGAATCCTTGACAATTCTTCAATGTCTTCTCCAAAGATATAGATGAAAAAGTACTTAAAAAATTAAGAAAATTTATATCGAGATCCTTTTCGAAAACCCAGAAATGGTTCAGCTGGATATTGAACTTTCAAAATCGACCTCTCATATGCCCCCACACCTTCCAAGTTGATCTAGAAAATGGCCTACAATAAACCCCAACATAATCCTCCTCCAATCTCATGAAAATGCAACAATCACTTCTCCAAATATTTCCCTTAACCTCCGTGGTAAAGTTTAGCATCAAAGACTAATACTCTACCCTCCACGTGAACACACAATGTTTCCTCTGCATTGGCCAAGGAAGTGTGAAAATCACCCTGCAAAGTAGCACACTCCTCCAACTCCAAAACTTCTCCCAAATTCCAACAATCCTCCTATGACTCCTCTCCGAAAAATCTTTCACCCAAACTCCTTTGCAAGAAGCCACAAGCAAACTTGACCTCCTCTTCACTGTGTCTTCTAGTAATACACATCACTTGGAGATGGATGCAATCATTGGGAATCGCACTGAGATCCTCCTCCTGAAGAAATGAAAGAAAACCTTCCTAGGGTGGCACTCAAAGTCCCACGAAGAAAGGTTGAGATATTCACTTAAATAACTCGTGTTGAATAGCAAGTGAATTGGCTAAGCAGCTCGAGCAACCAAAGAGAAATCGATATTACCAAAAAGATGAATGAATGAGATGAGGAGAGTTGCCTTCCTTATCTAGATTCCATGGAACACATTTCCCTCCAATTTTTCCTCCATCATGGGCCCTCACTTAACCAGCATCATGCAAAACTTAACCACGTCAGTATAATCTCCTAATAAAATCGAATGGGGTCCACTAGCTCCAAAAATGGTCCCATAATACAAAAATTACTTGTGTTCCAAAATTATTTAGGAAGGGACATGATTTTCCTCCCCTCCCAAATGTTGCTTGTCCCCAAGTAACTTCAGTGCTGGATGCTCAAGTATGTGCTTGCCCTTCCAAGTAGCATCCTTATCTGACAAGATCCTCCAATACACCAAAAATTGCTTGTCCTCAAGCAGTTCCTGAACAAGCACCCTCTCTGACTGTGGATCCCCATTATCACTGCAAACTTCACTAGGGTTCTAAATATGTCATTGGATCGTCCCTGATCGTTGTATTATTGTATAGTGAAGGAGTCCCTCGATACTAGGATCCCAAGCCAACCTGATCAACACTAAGCACCCTTTGCTCCACTCACTATCCTGCTAGATAGGGGCATTTCTACTACCAAAATGTAGAGCATCCTGACGATGTGAAACTCCATCGAAATCTTCATGAAGCTACCCTACCGAATAGTCCACCCCATGCACTCTGATTGTGTGCCCCTGAAGATATAACTAAATCCCCATGTGAGCGAATCCTCTCATGCATGAGCTCCTCCTGCAATCCTCTTATTGGCCATCTTGACATGCTGATGAAGTATCCCACCCCATCAGTGAATCTTGGAAACCAAATCAAAGATTTGGATGACCCTCCCCTGTAGAAACCCGCTCACCTCTACTGGTAGTTGAACTAGTGAGCCCTGTTATGCTAGAATCCCCTGTCTGTCACAAAAAGAACCTATCCTGTTGATATCGTGACACTTTGGTAATGACTAACTTCTTAGCATGATAATACAAAAACCTCCTCCCCATAACTCTTGGTCATAATCTATGTAATGATGGAGGCTAGGCAAATCTTGCCAAAGCATCTCAACAGTGTCAGTGCCTATCACTTGAGGGCTAGCCCCAATCCTTAGCAACAATTTGCCTCATCCTATGGTGAGGCCTTCAGTGATCCCCCATGTGTCCACCCATGAATGAATCAATCTGCATGTCATCTTGACCATGCTCACTAAGGAGTGGAGTATCCCACCAATCCATTGGATCCCTGGATCTCATAACCATACTGTAGGTCTAGAACCCCCAATCCTCTTTGCTTGCCACTGTGATATGCTGCTAGTTTTTGGGACCCTTCTATGCCTTGTCTCTACCTCATGTAGGTATCAAATAAGTAGGCACTGAGCATCAAGAACCTGTGCCACGAATATCCAACAACTCTGTGCCTACCAAATGACACAATGAGATCTACTATCCTAGCTTCTGATGATGTGCCTGGGTACTTCTGGAAGCTTATGCATCATCCTTCCAACAAGGAATATTGTCCTCTGCACCTCATGCTCATTTAACGCCTCGATATGTCCAGCTAAAAAATCACCATGTAACTCCCTATCAGTCACCTTCCCAAGTGTGAGCCTAGGGGTGGAACATATGTTGCCTCGAAAATCAACCATGCCATCCCTAACCATGTATTCATCAACTCGTGCACCTACCAAGTGCCTCAACTGGAGAATCTCATCCTGACTCATGACACAAGGTGTCTCATAGAACTACCTAAGAGGAGCCTCCAAAGCCTTGTTACATGAATGGAGAGTGTCAAGGGGAAACAAACAAACACTCTACAATTGTAAACAACACTGAAGGAAGATGGGTACAATCAAGAGTCCGTTGGAATGATCAAGAGTAATCCTACACACATTGCCCTCTATATCTTGGATCTTCTGATAACCCCCTTGAAGCCCTATCTCCACTAACATGGTGTCCCCAGATGCTCAACAATGTCCTCATCAATCCTAGGTGGCTTGCATCCAACGGTACATGTAGTGGCCCTGTCCATAAGTCTCCTGGGAGGC
The DNA here is from genome assembly GCA_000404065.3 of Pinus taeda. NCBI lineage: Eukaryota > Viridiplantae > Streptophyta > Pinopsida > Pinales > Pinaceae > Pinus > Pinus taeda. The sequence continues at coordinate 3,857 of APFE030800652.1, forward strand.
AACGCTCCAAGCGCTTGTTGCACCACATCATTTGCCACTACATACCCCCCAGTATCGTCGCACTCCTCGACATACAAATGTACACTACAACTTGTCCGGGTACACCACTCGGTACTCCCAGCTACGACTATACCATCTTGTACCATCCTCTGTCACTGCACCTATCACTCCCCACATGTACTCAACACGGTGTGAGGCACTCCCACTCCACAATGTAGTCCAACATAATACGACACACCCCCATGCATCTCCATGCCCATCTGCAGACCACTACTTTACCCTAGATTCTCCTACCCATCCTTGGATGTGATGGCCTAAAGTTCCGACCATATGTGTTGGCCCACACCCGACCTATATCATCAACTCCACCGTCACATCACCATGTTATCTTATGAGGGGATCTCCCCTCTAAATCCTCCCTTAGGGACCCAAGAAGTGAATCTTCCTAGGTACTAGTTGTGATGCCACCACTACTCTGCCCCTCCATGTCCTTTGTTCCCCACAAATGTGAAAAATGCCAAACTCCATACAAGGTACTGTCTGGTGACCTGTTAATGCCACCTCCTCCGACAAACTCCTACCAGAGTATGTTGGTCATCCTATGATCCCATGCATGAACATCATACCAAAACAACCTAGGGAGTTTGTCTATAAACTGGTTGGCCACTGGTGCTGACTGAGACACCCCTAGCAAATGTGTGTGCTCAATTGCTAGGCCAACTAGACTGCCATGGTAATAGTCAACGAACATATATGGGGAATGATATTTAGTCCCACCTGGCTCCCAATTCCAGTATGGGCTTACGACATCCCTAATGCCTGAAATCTCCTGTTGAGCTTCACATCGGTGCACTACCATCTTCATAACCCACTCCACCGAGTACCAACTAAGAATCTCTCGTCATCTAACCCTAAGAGAGGGATTGAATGATCGAACTGCCATACATAGGACAAGCCCTCCATCATGCGAATGTTGCACCCTGTGTTACTCATGTAGCCTCATCTCATCATCCTAGTCAACACATAAAATATGTTGAGGTGGCTCTGCCCCTCCCTCTCTAAGGTGCAAAGGTAAACTACTGACGCTGCAATCCCCATCTATGTATGTCTAAAGAAGGCTTCTCTGATGCTCTAATGTGCACTCTAGTTTACTATTAGGGAATCCAATTGTTCCCTAATGTGAGCCAATTTGGCTATTGACTCGGGACAAACCACTCTCATACCCTATAACTCCTCTTTTTGTTGTAGAATGGTGTCTCGTACTGTCGTGGTTTTCTCTCTCAATGTTAGAAGGTCGACTTGGAAATGATGAAACTGTCATGGGTATCTATCACCTGCAGGCTCGGTCACAACTCTGGATACCTCAACAACTATCAACATCTCATCCATGGGTGGCACCTCCTCAACAAATAGCTCTATGTTTGCAGGCTCTATCCCCTCCGCCAAGGTGTCAACTGGGGATATCAAAGAGGTATCTAATAAAGGTGACTCCCTCGCCACACTAGGTATATCGATGTGCTCCTCACCATCCTGTGGCTTCTCAGCATCATGCTCAACCTCCTCCTCAGGCTCTTGATATCTAAAGCCAGGTCTCCACCACAAAAAGTGCCCCCTAGTGTCACCCTCTAACTGTCCTTGTCCCGCCTGCTTCTTTTTAGGAAATCTGGTACCCTGATTTTGTTGACTTTCCCCATATGATGTAGATGACTGCACCCCCATAGCTCACTCACCTCTAATGTCTCTATTGTAACATTTAGGATGGGTTTTGTTTGTCACCCTCCTCAATTGGGCCAACCTCTCATAGTCCCAATGAATTCTACCCCAGAATTTCTACATACTAGATTCCCCTTGAGCCATGGGTTTGTCTCCAGTTTCACCAGTCACTGTGCACTCGTACCCAAAGCTTCCATGTTCTTCTGGCTAGTTTCCAACAACTAGGCCAAGATCATGCTCTGATACCGCTGTAATGTTCCAAACTTAAATAAAGAATGATATGAAAAACAAAATCGATTTGTGACACAAGAAATAAAAATAATTAGAAAATTCTTATTAAAACTCTAGAAGTAAGAACTGGCTGAGCCATTTTATTAATGAAATGGAGAAAGTACAATAATATGGAGAAATTCACTTGGGCTTACATCAAGGGCAAGCTTGATACGACCTAGGTGATAAACAATAATCTTGAAGCTGGAAATGACTGCTCCTCTAATGATCTGCATTGTCCCTAGAAACTACACTACTAGCTGGAAAGGAATTGCAAGAAACCCCATCTATGGTGCTCAGAAAAAGTTGAAATGTTAAATATGGGATCCTTGTAAAAAACCCAAAAAAACCTAGAAAGGGTTTGGGCTGAATCCAACCTCCCAAATTAGGCCTCCAATATGCCCTACACAATCCCCTGCAATTCTACATTGTCTACTACAAAGATACGACTGATAACCCCACTTTCGATGGTTAGAAAATTATAAAACTATATATTTGGGATCCTTGTCGAAAACCTTGAAAAAAATGCATAAATGGTTTGGTCAGATTTTGAACTTTCAAAATCGGCCTTCAATATGCCCCCACACCTTCCAAGCTTCTCTAGAAAATGGCTTACAATAAACCCCAATAAATTCCTCCTCCAATTTCATGAAACTGCAGCAATCACTTCTCCAAATATTTCCCTTAACCTCCATGGTAAATTTCATCCTCAAAGACTCATACTCTGCCCTCCAAGTGAACACCTAGTGCTGCCTTTGCATTGGCCCAGGGACTGCAAAAATCACCCTGCAAAGTAGCACACTCCTCCAGCTCCGAAACTTCTCCCAAATGCCAATAGTCCTCCTATTTCTCCTCTCTGAAAAATCCTTCACCCAAACTCCTCTACAAGAAGCCACAAACAAACTCGACCTCCTCTTGCCCATGTCTTCTAGTAATACGCACCACCTAGAGATGGATGCAATCATTGGGACTAAGATCCTCCTCCTAAAGAAATGAAAGAAAACCTTCCTAGGGTGGCAATCAAAGTCCCCTGAAGAAAGGGTGAGGTCTTGACTTGAATAACTCATGCTGAACAAAAATTGACTCGGCTAAGCAGCTAGAGTGACCAAAGAGAAATCGATATTACCAAAAAGGTGAATGAATGAGATGAGGAGAGTTGCCTTCCTTATATAGATTTTGTGGATCAGTTTTTCCTCCAATTTGTCCTCCACCATGGGCCCTCACTTAACCACCTCCATTCAAATCGAACTAGGGAGTACGTAACTTAACTACAACACAAATAATGTTTCGTAAGTCTAATCTCCTAATAAAATTGAATGGGGTCCACTAGCTCCAAAATTGGCCCCATAATACAAAAATTAATCTTTTTCCAAAATGATTTAGGAAGGGACATGACAAGGCCTCTGATCTAGACTTAGTCAAATTTTTCCTTGGTCTGAGCTCTTATTTCCTTACTTTGTTCCTTAAGGAATTAACCCATATTATTTAGGAAATTTTTCTAATTGAATTGTGCAATTCCTTAGGTTGATCATTTGACTACATGCAACACTTGTAGACCCAAGACTAGTCTACAATGCATGTTACACTGCCTTGGAATCTCCACCTCAACTAGGTAACTCAAATTCTCTGCATGGAATAGCTATTTTGGGTCGATTTATCTGTTAATTGGACGATCACTGAGTTTGATTGAAGTCCCACTGCTTAACTGACCTTCCACCAGTTCCTCCAAAAGTTGGAACTATTTTAAATAAAAAGACCTAAGATAACTCACCTTGATTGCTACAAACTAGCAATCACACATGCAGAACTAAACTCTAACTCCCCCAACTCGAATTTACTTAGTAAACTGGAAGACACAACCCATGTCACACAATTTAACATCATCCAAGTTGTTTATTGATGTGGAACTTCGAATTTTCTCAATTTAATCAAGGAAAAATCAAATTGAGAATTTCTTGCTACATTTTTCCACACTCCCTCTCTCCAAGAAAGGGATTATCAACCACCCCTATCCTGCACCTCTAGAACTCGAACTTCCCTCTTGACAAGGCCTTTTTCAAAATATCAGAATCTTGTTCCTATGTTGGAATGTACTGCAACAACATTATCCACCTCTGCACACAGTCTCGTAAATGGTGATACCAGATATCTAAATGGATCAATCGTGAAAAATAGGATTTTCAAAGAGATTGATGCAACTATGACTATCACAGTAGATAAAAATTGGATCCATCATTTGACCAAACAATCCAAAAATTATCTTTCTCATCCAGATCGCCTCACATGCTACTTGACTGACAACAATGTATTATTCTTCTGTCGAGCTAAGTGCCACAAATCTTTGTTTCATATTGTACCAAGAAACCGCTGCAAACCCAACACTGAAAATTCCACTTGATGTACTCTTTCAGTCTGATGGACTTGGTGGGCTCCAGTATTGCAGTAATAATGCTGCAACTCCTGGGACTCCCTTCTTTACTTTTATCAACCCGGTAGTTCGTAACAAACTTGGAGGCGACGGTGCTGTATGCACAAGTACTAGCTCTTGCCGCAGCTGCCACTTGGTCAGCTGGCACAAGTCCGCTATGGCTCAAGCCAACTTCTATGAGCTTTGAGAAGAAGCTTGTTAACTGATGGATGGAAGCTAACTCGAAGGAAGCTAATCTGCTTGTGAAAAGAAACTAGAAAGCTGAAAGAAAGCGCAAACCCTAGCAAACCCTAATTCTACCAGCTAGTCCTACTGATGCAAAGAAGAGAATGCAAGCTACTGAAAGAGATGCCATTACTTCTAAGAAGGTAAAATACATGTGTCTAGACTACCTCTATCTGAAGAAAACATCTTTTTGTATTTTTAAATAAGTTGTCAGAATTATCATGCATAGACTTTCACTGTTCTTGACTGTGCAGAGGTGGATCGGCGAGGAGAAATGCTTAGAAGAGGTCGGGAAGGTTCAGAGAGGGCCTAAGGGGTCCTAACACCCTTCCAGAGAGTTTCACAGAGTTTGGCTCTCAAGAAACCTCATTTGTGAGCTTCTACAGGAAGTCTACAGGGGTTCTACAGGATGTTCAGGAATTTCTACAGGATGTTCAGAAATTTCTACAGCATGTTCAGAAATGGGATTTTTGAGGATGGATGAGTGAGGAAAGATGAAGGAGTGGGTATGGAGGTAGGATAGGGGTTTGAAGTGGTCTAGGGACTGGTGGATGGAGTTGGGAGAAGGTGTAGATGGCTGAATTTGTTCAAAGAAGGCTGAAACAATGGTTGCACAAAAAGGTAGGGTTATGTTGGCAAAATGACAAACATGAGGCAAGAAACCAAGTTAGGGGATGGAACAGATGGGTCTGATGAAATTTGGGTGGATGAAGAAGTGGTAGAGGTGCTTTGCAATGTATATTTCCAACTGAACCAATAAAGACTTGCAAGTAATCAAAGACCTAGTTATGTCAACCTAATCTGATCTAGCTAACAATAAAGTGAATGAACATAAGCTTTATTTGCAAGGAAACCATGTATTTTAACTATGCAACGAAGCATTCAAAGATTTGAAGATGTAACCAACTTCTGCAAACGAAAATTGTACAGTAGTAATTGCATGCAAAGCAAAAATAGTGTTTTTGTTTGGGACAACAAGGTTACTTTGATCCCAGCCCCTGATCCTATGAGGGAGAGGTGAAACCAAAGGTGCTCGTTGGCATTTTTCTAAAGATTTTTCCCTGTTGATATCCTACCAACTTAATCTAAACATCAAAAGCCTTTCTAACCATCAATAATGACCTAGTTAATTAACACAATTTAATCTGCCTAATAGAAATAATTTTGCAAATGCATAAAGGAGAAACAACGATGCATAAAGGAGAAATAATAATACATAAAGGAGGCCTTGGCTCTCAGGTTGGGCCCAACCCTAAGAGCTATGGATCCTATAAAGAACTCAGAGCTGATACAAAATAGGACTGCTTGTCATTATCAAAAAATAGTCATCAACCGAAAGTTATGCCACAATGGCTACAAGAAAATGAGCTGAAAGTGACAGCACTATAGTGCAAAAGATGCAATAGTTTTCAAAAGTAGACTATGAAGGCCGAGGCCTTCTTATTTATACATCACGGGGGGCCTAGCAGGCCTCCTAAATTCAAGGGACTCGGCTGTCCCAACTGCTAGTAGATAGTCCCTCTTCCCAAATCTGCTTGGCTGCCTTTAGGATCTGTTTTGGTGGCCTGTGAGCTCGGAGTTGAGGGTGGAGATTCCAAGGAAGGGCCATTTAATGTTAGAGACAACTCGCTACGAATCCTCACCTCAAGCTTGGCTGTCACCTAGCCCATGATTTCTCGGTTTTGCTCCAACATTTGTCCAAAAAACCTGAAATAACCATGTATTAGCCTCCTAGGTAGAGTGGCCACCCTTATTCGTTCAAATGATATAAACATACTAAAAAAAATGCATAATCTATGAAAAATGGAGGATTGAACAAGGACAATTAGGCAAAATGAGCCCAATAAGTTACCCAATTTGGGGCTCATCATCACCCCCCTGCTAAATGGGTTGCTCATCCTTTGAGTAACTAGTCAAGCTCCTCATCCTTGATTGCCTTGATCGCCTCCCTCACATCCCAGGCTTCTGAAGTAATATCTTCTTCACTGTCATGGAATCCGGCCTTCCTTTCCACCTCTTCCCACTGCCTATGCTCCTCCTCTTCTGTGCCTCCTTCCAGCAACCCCAAAAGCAAAGGTGGACTTAACTAGAGGCCTATTCAGTTGGCCTAAAGATTTTTCATGGAATTTTTGTAGAGAGGAGCTCGTGCCAAGGCCTCCCTCATTCTAGTTGGTGTGTGGTATTCCCTGATTTTGAGGCTGTGGGACAATGTGTTCCACCTACGGGTGCAAGCATGAACACAGTTGTCCCCCAACAGTCACTCCATGTCCTAAATATGTGCTATGGCCTGAGCTTGACGATCCATGTAATCTAGTAGGGCCTGAGAGTTGTTTGCTAGGTGCTGGTGGGCGGATATCAATGCTGAGGGATCCCCTAGCTCTACTCTAATCAGTAGTGGTTCCTGTAGTTCCCGGTCCATGACATTTCTGACCTCTACTTCTCTCTTTTCTTCATGGTTTAGCCATGAGGTCATGCCATAAGCTGCATGTCCCCTACTTCTGTGTTGGGGTCCCACGAGGTCACGTTGGGAAGGGCCAAATTATGAAGGTAGAAATCTGATAGCTTGGCCTTGTCTTCTGATGAATTGCTGTTACATAAATCCATGAATTGTTGGGGGTTTTGGATTTGAGTGATACCTCTCTATGCCAAAGTGTTGATCTGAAATTGCAGCCACTGATCCCTAAGGTATAGGGCGTAGGATTTGTCCGGTTGCCTACACTACAGAGCTTCCATTGCCCAACTGGCCATGCAGGCCACTTGGGCCTCCTTCTCTTGTATCTGCTATTTTAGAGATTGTATCTCTAGGCCTGCTTGCAATTCTTTTTCCTGTAGTTGCCGATTTAATGTATCAATTTCAGCTTGCATTCCTTCCTTTCTCTGAGGTTCTTCTGTGGTATCTTTGGCTGTTGTGGCCTCCTCCTGTTGCTGTTGTTCTCCCAAGAGGTGAGGCCTGTCTTCTTTCCTCTGTCCTTGTAACTGTAGCTGCTATCTAAGAAAGTCATTCTCTTCCCGTAGCTTGGCCTGCTGGTAGCTCTCCACATGTTGTACCCTTGCCAATTCTCTTTGGGCCTCCTTGAGCTTTTCCTCTAGAGGACCTATATCTGCCGCACCCTTAGATTTAGCAATCTTCATCCAAGTGTGTGTCCTCACTCTTTCTTCCTCTAGTGCTAGGAAAAGTGGCACTGTGAATTTTTGGGGAATGATCTTCCCGGCCTCCAAGAAGTTATAGTAAGAGCCCAGGCTGGGCTGGGGGCTTGGTTCCATAATGGTATCAGCCTTCTCTTCCTCCAGTGATGAATTTGCTACTTTTTCCTCCATCTTTTTGGTCTCCTTCAGCCTAGCCAATGTTTCCTGTAGAGCAGCCTTGGCATCCTGTAGAGAGGCCTCTGAGTTCAACTTTTCCATCATTTCTTTCCATGTGGATGTCTTCGGGCTTCCTCGCTCATATGTGATGGATGTCTTTTGTTTGGATGGGGTGTCTTCAATTGTAATTGGTCCTTTGGACTATTTCTCTTTTGGTCTGCCAGTTTTAATCCTCGTGCTTCTTCTTGCCTTAAAATACATGGAAGTCTCTCTCTTCTGCTTTTCTTTTTGCTTTGGAGATGTGCTGAGGGTGGCCAGCACAACTGCTGCCTCCCTAGCTAGAATCTCAGGAGATTCTTCCTTCCCTTGCCCTTTTTCCAGACTTCCTGTAGAAAGTCCTGTGCTGACTGTTTTCTGGCTTCTTGTAGAAGTAATTTTTGGACTTCCCGTAGAAATGGCCTTTTGGCTTCCTGATCGGTGACTAACTCTCTTGGGTAGCCAAATTTGTAGAAGATATTTTCTCTTAAAAACTCAGCCACCTTTTCTTCTGTCGTTGCTTTGATTGCCTTTGTTTCTGCCCACTTTGTCAGGTAGTCGGTGCACACAATGATGTAAGACCTTTGCCTTGAAGGAGGGTTGATAGGGTCCACAAGATCCATACCCCACTTCTCAAATGGCTCGAGGGTCACTTGAGGTTGGAGAGGCATTTCATCCCTTGGAGTCAGTTTCCCCATCCTTTGGCATCGGTCACACTGGCTAATGTATCTTTTGACACCTTGATGAAGAGTGGGCCAATAGTAGCCTGCCTGTAGAATTTTGAAGGCAATCCTCTTTGCTGCAAAGTGGCCTTCACAGGGTCCATCATGACAGGTTAGAAGAATGTCAAAGACTTCCTCCTCCCTAACACAACGCCTCAAGATCTGATCCGGGCCAAGTTTGAACAGGTTGCCCCCGATCCAAGTGAATGGGGCACTCTTCCTCACGATTCTGCTCTTCTCCTTTGAGGATATATGTGGAGGGAACTGTGCTGAGACCAAGTAGTTTGCTATATTAGTAAACCACAGAGAGAGTACTGAGATAGAAAACATATGTTCATATGGCATCTGGTCATCCACCGTTCCTTCTTCACCTGCAGGCAAATCTAATCTAGACAAGAAGTGAGCAACAACATTTTCTTTACCCGGTTTGTCGACGATAGTCAAATCAAATTGCTGCAACAAAAGTAACCATATAATGATACGAGCATTTACATTAGGCTTATTCATTAAATATCTAATCGCAGCATGATCAGTATGTACAAATGTTTGATAACCAGTGATGTAGTGTTGGAACTTGTTCAAGGAATGGACTATGGCCAGGAACTCTTTCTCGGTTACAGTATAGTTCATTTCTGCCTTGGACAGGTTTTTGTTGACAAAGTATATGGCATATGGAAGTTTCTCCTCAACTTGTCCTAAAGCTTCCCCTATGGCTCTGTTCGAGGCATCAGTGTGGATGTGGAATGGTAGGGCCCAGTTTGAGCCTCTCAAGATCGGGGCGGACACTAACTTATCTTTCAACTCATTCAGAGCCCCTTGACAGTCGTCAGTCCATTTAAACTCAACATCTTTTCCTAAGAGGCCAAACAATGGTGAGGCTAGCTTACTGAAATATTTAATGAATCTTCTATAATATCCTGCTAAGCCTAGGAAACTCCGAACATCTCTTACCTTATGAGGAGGTGGAACCTTTTTTATGATAGCAATTTTGTTAGGATCCACCTGTAATCCTTGCCGAGAAATGGTATGACCTAACACAGTCCCTTCAGTCATCAGGAATTCACATTTTTTAGGACTGAGGGACAGGTTCATATCAATGCACTTGTTTAAAACTTTTCCTAGGTAGGACAAGGCTTCTTGGAAGTTAGACTCGTAAGGAGTAAAGTCATCCATATAGATTTCAACCGAATCATGAACCAGCTCAGCAAATATGCTCAATACGGCTCTCTGGAAAGTGGCAGGAGCGTTGTATAGCCCAAAGGGAAGGACTCGGTAGGAAAAGGTACCCCATGGACAAGTGAAGGTTGTCTTATCTTGGTCCTTCGGGCTGATTTGGATCTGATTATACCCGTTGAACCCATCTGGGAAAGAGAAGAACTTCTTCCCTGCCATTCCATCCAACACTTGATCTATGAAAGGCAAAGGGAAGTGGTCTTTCTTGGTGGCTTTCTTCAGTTCTCTGTAATATACATAGATTCTCCACTTCCCATTTTTCTTGGGTATCAACACCATAGGAGAAACCTATTCGTTGTCCGAGATGGGGTAGATGAATCCTGCATCCAACAATTTTTGCAATTCTTCTTTAATGATGTCCTTAAGGGCCGGATTCATTCTCCTTTGAGGCTGCATGACTAGCTTACAATCCTCTTTAATGTAAATATGATGGGTACATACCAAAGGATGGACTCCTTTCATTTCCTTATAGCTCTAGGAAAAAGCCTCCAAATGACAGTTCAAAAGGCTACATAGCTCTTTTTGCTGAGAGGGAGAGAGAGAGGAGCTAATATTTAAAGTTCTTTCAAGGCCAAACTCCACATTCTTAACTCTAGGAGAGGTCGGATCAGTCACACAGAGGTCCACTAAAGAACTTTCTTGGGTATCTTCCACCAACTCTTCTAAGGACAGTGCACCGGGAGGAGGATTTTTGATTAAGTTGTCAATCAAGTCATCCTCAGTTTGAGGACCTCCCCTAGTGGCCTCTACTGTGCACAATGGTGCAGAGTAGACCTCGTCCTCATCTCCTTCTTCCAACCAGAGTGGTAAGTCATGTTCTAGTAGAGCTTGGGCAGGAGGATATAGGACCAAATATTTGGACATAGGCCCATTCTTGATGGTCATGCTTCCAGCTCGACAGCTGATGTAAGCATCCACAGTAGCTAGCCAAGGCCTTCCCAAAATGAGGGGGTATCCAGTGAGTTTTTCCTTTGGCTGAAGGACCAAGAAGTCTGCAGGGTACTCCCAAAAGTCAACAGAGACCAGGACATCTTCCACAATCCCTTCAGGAGTCACAGTGGAGCGGTCTGCCAACCACAATACTGTCAAGGTATTCCTTAAGGAATTCTGAAGGTTGAGTTTAAGCATAGTGTCTCTAGTCATCACATTAATGGTGGGCCCTAGATCAATCAAGGTGTGGGGGATGATGGTGCCATTGATGTGAACATCAACTACAGGACTCCCAAGGTCCAAATATTTTGGACAGATTACTTGCCCTAACATAAGATCGGACAGTTGTCCTATGAAATTGATAGTTGAGGCATCTCTCTTTCGCCTGCCTCGGTGCCTGAAACACTTCTCCTTAATCAATTTTTTGTATATCGGTACATCTTTTATGGCCTGGAGAATTGGTATTTTCACACACAACTGCTTGAGTTCTCCCAAAAGCTCAGTCTCCTCTAGGTTGGGTTGCGTGGTTACTGTTAGTCTCTCAGGAAAGGGTGGAATGGCCTTGGGTTCACTTTTCTGTTTCTCTTCCTCCTCCTCTAGGGGAGGAGGTTGGCACACTGGAAGGACCTTCCCAGATCTTAGGTTGATCTCCTGAATCTCCACAGCATAGGTAGGGCATGTTGACTCCCCATCATATACCTGTTGGCCCTGTCTGTTGTTAGGGTTCGGGTTCAGTTGAGCAGGCATCTGCGGTTGTCTTGGAGGAGCAGGAGGTAATGGTTGTGGTTGAGCCGGTGGTGGAGGAAAAATGGCGGGAGAAGGGTTGTATTGGGGCCTCCACCGTGGTTGAGGTGCATTCCACTCAGGTTGTGGCTGGGCATGTGAGTGAAACGAATGAGAAGTAAGTTGAGTATGGTATTGAGATGGATAAGACCACGGAGGAGGTGCGGACCATGAAGGATGAGTAAGGGGGCCCCAAAAAGGTTTATGAACAGATTGGTTGGGGTTATAATAAGTCTGGGATGTCCCTTGCATCCCCTGCTAGTAAGGTCTGGGCCCATGTGGCCTCCTTTGGTTGAGGAAGTAGAGAGGTTGAGTAGCCACCTCAGTCCCTAGGTACATGGCTTTAAATCCGGGCAAGGTAGGGCATTGGTTGGTGGGGTGGTCTTCCTCACAAATGAAACATACCTCCACTGAGTGCAATGGACACTTATTCATAGGGTGCTTCCTCGTGCATCTGGGACAAAAAATGGCCAAAACCCTCTCAGCTTCCTCTTTCTTTTGCTGAATTCGGAACGTATCAAGTTGGATGGCAATAGTCTGTCTCATCTCACTTTTGAGGTCTTCCATCTGATTAGCAAACTTATGCTTGGAGAAGGTGGTACTAGCTGAAAGTGGATTCCCCCTACCTCTTTTCCGGGCTGCCCTATAATGGTTTCTAAACACAGTCTTTATGTCCTCATAAGGTAGTTGGTAGATGTCCCCTCAAGCTAGCATGTGAAGGGTATCTATAAGGTCTTCACGGACTCCTCGGATCAAAACCAACTTCAGAGATTCCAGGTCAACTGTGCACCTGGCCCATTTATAACTAAGTTGGAACCTTTCCTCGTAATCTTCTAAAGACTCATCACTTCCCATGGTCATCCGAAATATCTCCCCCTTTGTTTCCTTGGACCTACAGTAGTCATGTTATTTGGTGTTAAAAGCTTGCTACATCTGAGCCCAAGTGGTGATACTGTTTCCAGGTAACCCCATGAACCAACGTAATGCTGCATCCTTGAGGGTAGAGGGAAAGATTTTCAACTGTTGCTCATCCTCAGCATAGTCGTAAGTTTGAAAAAGGACAGCAAACTCAAACAGTAAGGTATCAGGGTCCTCAGTAGTCAATCCATGGAAGTGAGGTAAGGCTGAGGGACTTATGTTTTTCATTTTCATGTCCCCATTGGTCTCTCAGATGGGGAAGGCACCTTCTACTCTCTGATCTTCTCTTCTACCGTTTCGGTTTTTAGCCATGGCCTCAGATAGAATGTTCTCTAGTTCTTCTTCTGTTATAGGATCTTTGTATATCTCTGGAGGTTCACCTATAGGTTCTTCTGGCTCACTGTCACCAAAGAAGAGTGAAGGTTGACTCAGTGATGTGGTGGGGGTGTTGGGTAGGAATTTTTCGGTTTTATCTCTGTTTCTGCGAGGCATGAAATGGAAAGATTTTTGGTTGCTTTTGCTTTTTCTGCTTGTACCTGCAAAACTAAAATGGATTGAACTGCAACTAACTATCTTCTTGAAACGAAAATGTGGAATTGAAATGAAAACAGGAAAGGATTAATCTATTTTGCTTGTCATGCGGAAAGAGTTATTTTTGCGGACAAACCTAACCTCCCTAGGAGTCTAAGACTCTCTACTGACAAACAAACCAAACAAGAGCAATCCTTCTCTAAACACACGTTATTCTATGAGAGATCAAGTGTTTTCCGATCTTACCTTAGGTCTAACGCTTGTTGTAGCAGTCCAGCCTTGCTGATCCAGATGAGCTCCTCCTTCACTTTAAGACCTGCATACACTAACAAAGCAAATGATTACATAACACCTGAATATTCATCATAAAACAAAGCATATTCATCACATATACCAAGGAGTACATGAAATAATTCATTAACAACAAATCATTGAGAAGAATGGACTTATTTGTATTAAGGAAACAAAAAAGGAACCATTACAACCTGAGCCTTGGTCTTGTGCAAGCTCCTCCCAGGGTCCAACAAGAGATTTCCTCTACTTTGACAAGCTCACCCACTCCCACTATGGCAACAAGGAAGGATAGTGATCTCTCCTCACAAGTCAACAATGGAAGTCCT
>APFE030800657.1:0-14967 GCA_000404065.3 Pinus taeda
GATATTTTTCAAAACTACATCTTTCAGAACATGTTATTCCTAAATCCCAGCATAGAAATAAAGCCAACATCCATTTCAAGGACATTATTTGAAAAGAAAGTGAAGCTTTCAAAAGCTATGATCTCACTGCCTGACAGGTATGGTTTTGGGCTCATAAAAACATTTAGCTCTCAAATCGTGAGAATCTTCTCTAAATTCTGTTAATAAAATGGGATTGTATATGGGCTTTACTGTTAATGCTGCCAGAGAACAAAATGCAGCATAAGTCAGAGTATCTCCATCAATCTCAAGGATTTTGAAACCACACCAGATTGTTAACATATTCTTCATATGGGAGAATTGTATCCAATCAGCAAACAAGATCAGATCAAGAGACAAGGATCTTGATTAAATACTGGTCATAGTATGGGACTTGGGAAGACGTTGCAGGTTATAACTTTTCTATTCAATATTATGTAGTCCGTAAATCTCAGGTTGAACATTTCCCTTCTTGTAGCACCACTGAATGTACTGCATAACTGAAGACAAGAATTTGCCAAGTGGCGACCTTTTGATTTAAACCCTTTACCAGCTTTCATGCTTGAGGATGTTCCGAGGAGAACATAGAGAGAGCAAGGTTATTAACAAAGTGGAGGAACAAAAGGTGGAGTTCTACGGATAGCTATGTCGCATTTCAAAACACATCTTGAGGAAAATATGCAAAAGGAAAGGCTGTCACAGATGATGAGGCTTTGCAAAGTGGTCCTCATTTACTCATTTGTGATGAGGCACACATGATTAAAAGAAAAAAGAAAAAAAGACATAAACGTTGATATAACATAGGCATTAAAACAAGTGAAGACCCAACAAAGAATTGCATTGACATGTTCTCCTTTACAAAATAATTTGATGGAGTACTATTGTATGGTAGACTTTGTAAGAGAAGAATTCCTGCAAAAATAACTAGAGTTCAGAAACCATTTTTCAAAATTCAACAGAAACTGGGAAGCATGCTAATTCAACTGCAGTTGACGTGAAAATAATGAATCAGAAATCACACATGAACAGTTAAAAGGTTTTGTACAACATATGGGCATGAATGTGATGAAGGATGAGCTTTTCCAAACAATGTACATATAATATCTGTAAAAATTTCTTCATTACAGTGGCAGATATACATCAGGTTCTTAGAAGTTCACAGGTTAATGAAGAATGACAAGAATGCATGTGTCAAAAGGGGACACAGGAAATGCTTCTTCAATGCATATCATTCTTTAACCACGAATTTGAATCATCCAAGGCTACTGCATATAGCCAAAGAGGACAGAGACTCTCAACAAGGCAACAACACAGTTGAAAATTTCATTTTGGATGGTAGCTTCAGCGATGATTACATGAGTCAAGACATCTTGAATGGAGATATGATGAAAGGTATGATGATGATCATGCACGATTGGAATGTTTGGAAAGGTGAAGCATAGTGAATAGGAGGATCGAGATGCTCCAAAACAAAGCCATGAGTCTGGCATAAGTTCAATGATCTTGTTACAATCCTGAAACTGCCAGTAGGAGCCTAAGGATACAAGGAAACAGTAGTACCCACAACTATTCGTAAATTTTGATTGTACACATATATAAATGCACTGAAGACAATGCATAAATAAGGGGGAGAGGAATTAATACCCCCGACCAGAACCCCTAACTATAATGTATCTGTACATATGATACTTGGATTGATGAGCCAATGCATGGTAAATAGGCTGGTGAGCCAAGTTTTATTGAGGCCTACGTGCACGTGTGTGTATACAATAGATGTGTTAGGCCGGTGGGCCAGTGTATGGATATCTTTTAAGGCTAGGGTGCTTGTGTGTTCAGGCCAGAGAGTCTATGTTAGAAGGCCAGCAAGCCTAGTTGATATATGTAAACATATTGAGATAATAAAATACACAAAAAGAAAGGTGAGGGGGCTAAGCCAAGAAAACAATATTTTATTCCTAGCCACTGTTATAAAGGTAAAGTGGCTTGATGTTAAAATATATTCTAATATTCTGATGTACTATTAAAATATAAAGTGAAGGGCACCATGCCTATAAAAGGTGATTTCCACCATTCGCTGGGAAATATCTACCAGCATGGCTACTATGTATTGTTTGAGGAGAGCCAGAGTGTCTAGCTAGCATACCTCGAGGATCCTAGGTGGGTCCAAGTATCAGTGCACTTCTCTGTGAATTGCATTCGGGAAGGCTAGATCCCTAGAGGGAGAAGTGTAGGGACAGGTGCCCCTGTGTGAGGGCCTGGGACCCATGAGAGTAGTTGGAACTCATGGAAGCCACAAGGCTCTGAGACATCCCTAACCGACTCAAGTTAGAAGCCTGGAAGGGTAGTGGTACAACCCAATGGAACGCAAGTGCAACGAAACGGGTGCACTAACATGGGTTGTGTGGGATGATGGGGATGTGAGATTATTGGTTAGAGGTTGTTGGGATTTGGTACCTTGGCCCTGCTTATGTTCAGTATTGGTTATGTACTATGCCAGGCTTTGGGTAAACCTTGGTACTTGTAGAGTCATAGCCCCAGCTCAGCAGTGGCCCACTGTCAAGAGATTGTGAACAGCAGAACCTAAGGCAAGGTGGAATGTTTGGGGTCTGCAGCCAGTCGGTGAATTTTATTAGACAAGTGTCAAACCTGTTTTATATTGCTTATGGTTTATCACTCTCATGCATGTTATTATGCTATTTTGGTTATGTTATACATGTTATGTTTTTATGGTAATAATATCCATGTGGGTGGCATCACCCTAGATGGGTGGCTAAGGAATGTTACACATAGCCAATTGCCTTCCACAAAATGGTTAGCTACAACCATCTTACCCATAGCCAACTATCTTCCATGAAACAATCTACTTCAACAAACCTTGAAGTTACACTAAACAATCCAATTCATCTTCTAAGTTAGTTGTTTGGAACTATCGCATCTAAAACACCATCTTAGATTCAACCACTTCATTCATTACATGAACGAATGTCACACCCTCAAATTATCCAACATATGCACAAAACATGTTCTCCACCTCCAACTGTATTCCAAATGAACTCTCCAGCGGTTTTTTTATACCAAAGATAGCTATTCATTTGTTTTCCTCTAGATAGGTTGATTCTCGCATTTTTCTCAGAACATGGCTAACTTGATTCCTCTCTAGCCAATTGGGTCGTCCTCCTACATTTTCAAATAGACAAATTCCTTTAAGGCATACCTTGACTTGCTCCAACTCAACAACTTGAAGCAAATCCCAAGTAAGTCAAAATATGAAGACATCCAAAAGTCTATCTCTACAACCAAAACTCCATGCAATCCAACAACACCCTACACATAGCATCCCAGTCATTTTGTGAATTAAGGCACCGCAATATGACACAATGTACCTTGTCCAATACATTGGGCTAGTGTGCCAAAATCGCTATCAAGGTTCACCTAAGGAAATAACCAAAGTTGATCCATCTGGTCCATCATCCATCCATGCACCATGCATCAAGTTGAGTCAATCATGCCTTGGCCAAAATTTAAGCAAGGCCAAACATCTATCCTAAATCTCACTAAATCATTTCATGTTGTCCCAAGGTTTGCCTACAAAAGGCATATGCACTTCAATTCAACCACACGCGTATCCCAATTCCAATTGAATACTAGTAAATACACACCAATTCACCAAGGGATATTGGGCCAACATGTCTAAAAAATAACTTCGATCATCTAGTTTTGTTTAACATGAAAGCTCCTAACAAGTCAAAGGGGGATCGTTATTGATCTACTATTAGTCTAGCACCCTCCCTTAATGGTCAATCTAACCACAACAAGCTTATCTCAAAATTTTACATATTTTTTAAGACCCAAAGATTTGGTAAAAATATTGAAGGGGACAATACTGTAACTCAATAGATCCATCCTCTACAAGTTATTTGATGAAAACATGTTTAGTACACTTGTGGAAAATTGGATTCTTAACTAATTTTAGTACCCCTTCATTGTCATACAATAGGGCGTTGGCCCTATTTGCTACATCTTCATGTCTAAAAGCATGCTCCTAAGCCAAACCTCCTCACATGGTCTTTTCACTACTTAATATTATATTTTCATCCATGAAAGAGATGAAAGATCCATTGCATGCTAGCTAGCTCTTGTTAGTCCATGTGACTACCCCAGTGCTAAGGCTAAATATATATCTAAAAGTTTATTTTTTGTCATCCACAAAACCTACTCAATTTAAATGTGTACCCACACAACCTAGGGTCTTTGCTTTATACACAATCCCAAAGTCAAATGCCAATTTCACAAATCTTAACATTTTTTTTGTTGCAGTCCAATGTTATACTTTTCGTGCTACCATGAATTTGGAAATGAAGTTCACAGCATAGCTCAAATCAAGTCTAATCACTATAAGGTATATCAAGCTCCCCACAAGCTACCTATAGGCTAACTCATTAAATATACCTTAAAATCAGTCTTGGTTAGCTTCAACCCTTTCTCTACAAGTCTAGACAAGATTTTGCAATCTATCATTTTGAATCTGCTAAGAAAACTCTTCGCATATTTAGTTTGTGAGACCAAAATGTTGCTAATTCTTTGCCAAAACTCTACACCTAGACAATAATTTATGAGACCTAGATTAGTCATGTCAATAGCTTTATTCATATTAGATTTGATATGTCCAATAGCACTTGACTTACTACCTATAATAAGACATCATTTACATATATGAATAGTACAATGATATCATTATCAATTGTTTTGATATATAAATTGGAATCCAAAGTGTTCTGTTGAAACCCCTATTTTCACCAAATACCTATTAAATTTTCATGTACCACGCCCTAGGTGCCTACTTCAAGCCATATAGAGCTTTCTTTAGTCTACAAGCAAGATGCTCCCTCCCCGTAGACCCTGAAAACCATATGATAGATACCTGCAAACTTCTTCCTCCAAATTTCCACTGAGGAAGGAACTCTTCATGTCCAATTGATAGACCTTCTACCAAAATTGCGCTGTCAAGGCCAGAACAAATTAGATGGTGTTCATCTTCATTGCATGAGCGAAGGTATCCTCACAGCCAATGCCTTTTGTTGAGAGAACCCTTTCACAACCAACTGTGCCTTGTAGTTGTCGAGTGTGCCATCCCCTTTGTACTTGACCTTGTATACCCATTTGCAACCAATATGTTGCTTTTCTAGTGGAAGACCTAGAAGCTCTAAAGTTTGATTTTTCATTAAACTCATTTTTGGTTGTCATGGCCTTCTCCCATCCAGTTTTCACTATTGCTTCCTCAAACACCTATGACTCATAAACTCCTGGAACATTGCCCATAGGAGCAGAGTTAATTATGTTTGGTTTCTATTTGCTCCTACCTTTCAATTATCATCCCTCAATCATTTCACTCACCCAAGCATCTCTAATGGTGTTATGACACCACTTTGGCCTCTTATTGAGATCCTCCTCATCCAAGTTGTCAATCTAGGATGGTGACTCACAAATTGATAAATTCCATTAAGCTAAAAATCAATATAAACAATCAAAATGGTGACCCTTCACATTCTAGGGTCTTTTCCTATACTAAGTATTCTATTTACATAATTTCACCCAATCTGGAAGGATTAGGTGTCTAACACGCCCCCCTCCCCCCAAATATAAAGGGATGTTTGTGAGTCCAAGAATCATTATGAATATTTCAAACTTTTCTCTTCCAACTGCTTTGATGAAGATGTCTACAATTCGCTCATTTTTGGAACAATGGCGTAGGTGAATAGTCTTGGCCTCAACATGATGTCGAATCAAATGATACTTTGTATTGATATGTTTGGTTCGATCATGGAATTTCGGATTCTTGGCCAATTTAATTGCAGAAGAGTTGTCAATGAAAAGAGGAGTGGACTTCACTTATTTCTCCTGCAAATCTTCAAGAATTCTCCTGAGCCACACAATCTCCTTGGTTGCTTCTGCAACTACCACATATTCTATCTCTATTGTGGAATCTTTTGGAACTCACAGTTTGCATGTCCTCCAAGAGATAGCTCCTAATCCAAGACTCATAACATAGCCTGGAGTAGATACTCCATTTTCCTTATCTCCATCACAGTCTAAATCAAAATATCCAATAAAGGTGAAGTCATACACCTATGTATGTTAGAGTCCAAAGTCCTGAGTTCCTTTCAAGTACTTTAGAACTCCTTTTGCAATAGATTAGTGTCCCTCACAAGGCTTTTGCATAAACTTGGAAAGGATTCCAACAACAAATGAAATATTTGGTCTGGTAGTGGTGAGATAGATAAGGCTTCCTATAAGTTTTCTATACTTAGTTGCATCATCAAATTCATTTCCTTCTTTAGATGTGAGCTTTGAATTTTATTCCATTGGAGTGGACAAAGGATTTAGCCGTGAAAAATTTGTTCAAATATTTTCCAATGTATTTCTTTTGAGAGAAGAATATATAATTCGAATGTTGGGTTACTTCAATGCCCAAATAGTAGTGAAGTTGTCCCAAATTTGTCATCTCAAATCCTTTCTTCAATTCTTTCTTTAAGAATCAAAATAATTTTCATTGTTCCTTGACATCAATAGATCAACTACGTATACCACAAGATAGACGACAATTTTGCCAACTTTTTTGGCAAATAAAGTTGCAGCATCAAAATTGAAGTGTTTGAAATTTAATTTCAGAAGATGCTCGATTAATTTTTCATACCAAGCTCTTAGTGTGTGTTTTAGGTCATACAAGGATTTGAGGAGTTTACATACTTTATGTTTTTGACCCTTCACAATGAAACCTTCTGGTTGAAACATAAAAATATTTTTTTTCAAGTCTTCATTCAAGAAAGCAGTTTTTACATCCATTTGATGGTCTTTCAACCCATTCCGAGTGGCCAAGGCAAAGAGTATCTGGATGGTGGCCCATTTTGTTGTGGGGGTAAAAGTCTCCTCACAATTGACCCCTTCTTTTTATGCAAATCATTTTTCCTCACAAAATAATTTACTTGCATATGTTGGAAATTTGAAGAAGTCTAAGGATATGTATGATAAGCTAGTTGGCATGTATGAAGTCAACAATTTGAATGAAATGATCTCCTTGAAATATCAAATCAAAGATATGAAGATGAATAAAGGAGAGTCTATGCAATCCTATATTATGAGGATATCTTGTCTTAGAGATCATTTGCAGAGAGTTGGGGAAACTATGCCTAACAAGGAATTGGTGGTTGTAACCCTTAGAGGTATCCTCCCTCCTATTTGGGAGACCTTCATTACCACTCTAAGCAATAACAACAATTTTCTATCATTTGATGAGACTGTTGAAAAGCTCACTCAAGAAGAATCAAGGATAATTTCAAGAGGCAAGATTCAAAAGCATGAAGGAGAGCCCGCTGCATTCGTCACTGATAACAAGAAGAAGAAAGGAAAATGATGTCCATCAAATTCAAGGAAGCCTCCTCCTCGAAATGCAAAGAGAAAAGGAATGAAAGAGAATCATCACACACAGAATGTTACAATTGTCACAAGAAAGGTCACTATGCTCGAGATTGCCTTGAGAAGAACAATGGTCCACGCTACAACAATAGAAGCAACAATAACAGGTTTAATGATCGAAGAAGAAGAGATGACCGAAGGAATGATCGTAATGGAAGAGATGAAAGAAGAAGAAGAGATGCTCATAGTGATCATGAAGAAGATCATTGACCACAAAGGAAGTCAAGATATTCCAAGTATGAAAGTAATCTTGCCAATCAATTTGAATATATTCTTATTTTTTCTATCACTAGTTCCTCTCCTCCAGATTTGCGGGATAGTTGGTTAGTTGATAGTGGGGCCACTCATCATTTCTCTAGATATAAGGAATTTCTCTCTAACTTGGAAGAGAGGGAGTCAAATTTGAAGATTATTCTTGGAGACAACTCCACTCATCCCGTTAAAGGCTTTGGGTCTGTCAAATTTCATTTGGATTCTGAGGAATCTGTTTTGCTCTGTGATGTGATGTATGTGTCGGGATTGAAGAAGAATTCGGTATCAATATCTGCTTTGGAAGAAAAGGGATGAGGGTTGCTTTCATCAAGGGAAAGATTCTTACTTGGCCTGTTGGATCCTCTATGAGAAATGCATTCACATTGGGATCAAGATTTGAAGGACTCTATATAGTCACTGGAAGACCTCTTCTAGCATTGGTCCATCATACTAATCATCTAAGTGAACCTTGGCACCGAAGATTGGCCCATCTACATTATGATGCTCTTCCAAAATTGAAGAAGTTAGTATTTGAAATTCCAGATGTTCAAGCCCAAACATGATGGAGTATGTCTAGGTTGTGCCAGTGGAAAGAAGACAAGGGAACCACTCCCCTCTAGCAAGAATGAGACGAATGACATGCTCCAACTCATTCATTCTAACATATATGGACCAATTCTTGTACATTCTATTGGTGATCATCTCTACTACATCACCTTCATTGATGATTTCTCAAGGAAGACAAGGATATATTACTTGAAGCACAAGGATGAAGCCTTCGAAATTTTCAAAGATTTCAAAGCTTTGGTCGAAAATCTAATACGGAAGAAAATTAAAATCTTCAGGTACAATAACGGTGGAAAGTACATTTCAAATGATTTCATGGATTTTACAAGAAGAAAAGGATCAAGAAAGAGATGATTGTATCCTATAATCCTGAACAAAATGGAGTAGCTAAAAGAAAGAACAGGTCCATTGTAGAAGTTGCTTGTACCATGCTCCATGATCAAACGCTGTCAAAGTTCCTTTCAAGAGAAGCAACGAATGTTGCAATTCATGTTCAAAATAGGGTGCCTCACCAAGCATTGGACAACAAGACTCCAGAAGAAGTATTTATAGGAGTCGAGCTTGATGTTAGCCATCTTTGTATCTTGGGCTGCCCTGTATATTTCCATGTGCCGAAGGACAAAAGAAACAAGCTGGAAACCACGGGAAGAAAAGGTACATTCATTGGATATTATGAAAATTCTAAAGCATTTAGAATATATATTCTTGGTCAAAGGAAGGTGGAAATTTGCAAGGATGTAACATTTGACAAATATGTTGCCCTTGGAAAAGCAAGGGACATTCCCTCTGCCTCCTCCTTAGAAGAAGACTAATGATATGGATATCTTAGATGGTACTTCCATGCAGTCCGTGGACCCCTCAAATCCTCCTCCATGTGATCCCCTTTCGAGGAAGAGGCCACTTTGACTTCATGACACATTACACGATGACGACAAATGCATTGCCACTCAAAGATCTTTTAGAGAAAGCAAGAAGCCATGAAAGAACAACTTTGGAAGGATGTTATGGCCAAAGAATATGAATCAATTATGAAGAATGACATATGGAATGTTGTGCCGAGACTAAAGGGGAAATTTGTGGTGACTTCAAAATGGCTATTCAAGATCAAACATGGAGTCGATAGGAGAATATTGAGAAATATAAGACAAGGTTCGTACCCTAAGGATTCTCCTGAAAAGAGGGACAAGATTATGACGTTATATTTGCACTTGTGGCTCGATATACAACCATTCGCTCCATATTCGCTCTTGTTGCAATTCAAGGATGGACCCTTCATCAGATGGATGTGAAGACAACATTCCTTCATGGTATGTTATAAGAAGTATTCTACGTTGAGCAGCCACCGGGATTTGAAGTAGAGGACCAAAAGATACATGTTTGCAGGCTGAAAAAGGCATTGTATGGTTTGAAACAAGCTCCCAGAGCATGGTAGCAAGCATATATATATATATATATATATATCAGGTCAATAGTAGCAAGCATGCTATGCAACACAATCAATCACAAGATCATGTGAGCATTCACATGAACACATATCTCAATTTAAACGTTAATCATGTCTTAAAATCTAGCACCTAATGTGTGCATTTTACATCCCAGCATAATGCTTAAAAATCAAAAGTCGTATGCACATATACATAAATATATATATTGGCTTGTTCACAATCATGCCTTTACAGGTACGGAGGGATCAATCTTCCGCATTAACACCTACCATCTTATAATCAACAGTTATCATATTCATGGATGCATCTTGGGTATGCATGCGATCACATAATCCATCCATCATAATGCTACACCAAGCATTCACTTGCACAAGCAAGCAACCAACATAATCAGACAATCATCAAGCACACCATTCTCTATCAAGCTACAAATCCTGCATCTACAAGGTCCACACTAGATCCCTACATTTGAGTTCATCTGGTTCCAGTATGACAAGAAAGCATTAACCACCGATGACAAAACACCCCTAATAAACATAATAACTATTTCTTCATATAGAAATAGTCAACCTCCACCGGCGTCCTTGCCATATGCAAACCAACCCATGAAACTCTCACACCCCAATTAGGTAGCATACACATAGATACAAGATTTCATAGATATACATAATGCAAGCAATCATGTGGATTTTTCCCAGTGCTTCTTGCGTAAAAAGGCTCACCATATGACCAATAGTGATGATACACTAAAGAAATCATAAACTCAACCATGCCACATAACTAGAGCACCACGTAAATGCATCAATAATGTCTCAATAGAATTAAAACTCAGCCCTAACTATTACCAGCCTCATTCTTTAAACAAACAAGGCATTAACCACAAGAATGAGTGCTTACAAGGAAAAACATAGCAACCAACACATGAAAACAACCCTCCTGATGCCAGCCAACAATCACATGCATTGCCAAGGCATTTATCACAATAACATGCCAAACATCATTGCAATTAATACGCAATTCCAATCAACACATTCAGCAAGATACCATCCTACTCACATCAAGGCCATTGAGCTCCGTCTCAAAACCGGATCCATGCATTATTGCCATGCAAGCAGTAAACCAATTTTAGACCTACTTTTAACACCTAAACATTAGCTTAGCTAATTTACTAAAAATCATTATGAAACCTCTTTTCAGGAACTCTGTTGTTACTTTCCTATGATAGAGCCCATTTAGTCCAAGTGTTGATCCTGGATGGCTCTGATACCACCTGTAACAACCTTACCCCACCTACCCCAGTGGGATGTGCTATTACTGCTAATCCAACTCTTATATTGTCAAAAGAATGGGATCTTTATTATTATTATTACTATTATTATTCTTTTTTTCTCTTCTTGTCCTTTATCCATTTTAATTATCAATTCTCAATCTAAGGTTCGGATGTGTCCTCTTCAATCCTCTACTCTTCCTCAAAGTCTCCCAAACTTGGTGGACATAAGTCAGGCATAATATATGCCACGTGTCTCCAGTCGACGTGTCCCACCGTGCATTAACCGCCTCCACAAAGCCAATGAAAACTTGCCACACAAAATCGCTCCAATATTCCCCACCAGCACCATCCAATCCAACAGTTGCGATGAAGGCAGAGTAATCAACAGTTAGCAGGGGAATTGTGACAGGTCATTGTGCCCAACTATTAATGGCAAAGTACCCCGACGCGATCAGGGTTCCAGCTATAGGTTCCAAAGCCCCCATGCGACAGTCCACAGCCACTCCACCCAACCGACGGCTCACATTAATTGCGCCACCCCCACCTCTTTTCCAATGACATCATAGGGAGGGGTCTCGCAGACCACTCCCGTTGTCAGATCTCCAGTGACCTTCGACGTCCGATTGAGGTGGGGCCCTGGTCTAGTAACACCTGTGTGGCCTCCACGCTAACCCTACGCCTTATCCTGATGCTTCCCAAGTCTGCTCCTCTTCATGTCTCTGGGGTAGGACCTCCGAGACATGTGGGGCAATCGGCCACACCTCTACTCCTTGCTTCCAGTAAGTCCACGAGGTGTCAGTGCCACGTCACCCTACATTGAACCATCCTAGAACCACCCTGACTGCTCTCCTTTTTGTACCACCATGGTGGGACAACCAAGACACGTCATCCTTGTCCCTTCCCCCCAACAGCCACTCCACCCAACCGACGGCTCACATTAATTGCGCCACCCCCACCTCTTTTCCAATGACATCATAGGGAGGGGTCTCGCAGACCACTCCCGTTGTCGGATCTCCAGTGACCTTCGACGTCCGATTGAGGTGGGGCCCTGGTCTAGTAACACCTGTGTGGCCTCCACACTAACCCTACGCCTTATCCTGATGCTTCCCAAGTCTGCTCCTCTTCATGTCTCTGGGGTAGGACCTCCGAGACATGTGGGGCAATCGGCCACACCTCTACTCCTTGCTTCCAGTAAGTCCATGAGGTGTCAGTGCCACGTCACCCTACATTGAACCATCCTAGAACCACCCCGACTGCTCTCCTTTTTGTACCACCATGGTGGGACAACCAAGACACGTCATCCCTGTCCCTTCCCCCCAACAACCCTCATGTGACTACTCCCTTTTTCGTCGGGATGGGACCATCGGGACAAGTCATCCCGGTCACATCTTCCCGGTGGCTCCTAACATGTTACCCTTATACTCTTCCAAGGGAAAACCTCTAGGTCCTAGGACAAGTAGGTCGGTGGGCCACACCCTCGCATGAACCTCGTTCTGGATTGGTGCCAACCAAGACACGTCATCCCTGTCCCTTCCCCCCAACAACCCTCATGTGACTACTCCCTTTTTCGTCGGGATGGGACCATCGGGACAAGTCATCCCGGTCACATCTTCCCGGTGGCTCCTAACATGTTACCCTTATACTCTTCCAAGGGAAAACCTCTAGGTCCTAGGACAAGTAGGTCGGTGGGCCACACCCTCGCACGAACCTCGTTCTGGATTGGTGCCAACTATGGCAGTGCCACATAATCCCACTGTGGCTCACCTCGCTCCCTCCCGCACTTGACCTTGGGAATGCTCCCAAGCTAATCAATGAGCTGACTTATCAGGTGGGTCTGCCCCTAGCTAATAACATGGTTGTCCAGCCACACATTTTCCATCAGGGCGCGGTTTATGTCATCCCGCCAAACAATTATGCTTTTGCATTTAACTTGAGGTCTCCGAGCCACGTCACCCCGCTCTCTCTCAATAGTGATAAGGCAGAATCTCAGCAGCCAATTTATGGTTGTCACATTTAGGTCTTTTGTCAGACCGATTGCATAATCTCACCCGAATAGCTCATAAACTAAGGCACGCCTAACGTTGCCACAAAGCACTCCATGCATAGCGTAGCCCTTCGAGCATGGATTCATCCATGACTTAGTTGCGATGGCTCTACAACCGACAGAATTTGTGCCAACATTCTGCCTTGGCCACCACAGCTCCCTAAGCATTCATGGTGATATCCTCCTGAGCTTACAATAGAACTATTTTTCCCAATTCCACGAAAGTTGCAAAATACAAAAAGGGCTTAAGGAGATGATCACTCCTCAATGATCGGCAGGCCCAGGTGCACCCCAAGGCTTGCAATGCCTTGATCGACAACGTTTTGATTTGTCAACGTTAAAGACAATCATATGATCCATGGTTATTGAAAGTGCACTCCTCCGCAATCAGGGTTCCGGCTATGGGTTCCAAAGCCCCCATGCAACGGTCCACAGCCACTCCACCCAACTAATGGCTCACGTTAATTGTGCAACCCCCACCTCTTTTCAAATGACATGAGGGGGTGGGGGTGTTGCAGGCCACTCCCACTATCGAATCTCCAATGACCTTCATCGTTCGATTGAGGTGGGCCTTGGTCTAGTAACCCCTATGTGGCCTCCACGCCAACCAAACGCCTTATCTCGGCACTTCCCAAGTTTGCTCCTCTTCATATCTCTAAGGTAGGACCTCCAGGACACATGGGGCAGTGGGCCACACCTCTGCTCCTCCTTGCTTTTGGTTAAGTCCATGAGGTTGCAATGCCACATCACCCTGTGTTGAACCATCCCAACACCACCCCCCCTTTTTGTACCACCGGGGTGGGGACCACCAGGACACATGATCCATGTCCCTTCACCCCAGCAACCCTCATGCGACTACTCCCTTTTTCGTCAAGATGGGACCACCGGGACAAGTCATCCGAGTCCCCTCTTCCCAGTGGCTCCCAGCATGTTATACTTATGCTCTTCTGGGGGCAAACCTCCAAGACAAGTAGGTCAGTGGGCCACACCCTCACACGAACCTCGTTCTGGATTGGTGCCAACTATGGCATTGCCACGTAATCCCACTCTGACTCACCCACCCCTCTCGCACTTGATCTTAGGAATGCTCTAGGGTTGATCAATAGGCTAACCTAAGTGGGTCCACCCCTGGCTAATAACATGGTTGTCGAGCCACGCATTTGGAAAGTGGGTCTTATGGCCAACCCCGCACCAATCCTGTTGCAGTAGAGGCAACGTGGATGCCACTTTATCCCATCCCGCGTCGTCTAGCCCTCCACAACAAGTTTCCCCATTTAAACATGCAGGACTTTTTTTTCAACTTCGGCGATGAGTTGTCGAGCGAGATCCACTCCCAGCCAATGGGATTGCACTCTGCCTCCGCGCTGTCAAGCCCAATTGGCCCAACGCCAGTCATCCCTGCCAAGCCTCCGCTGCGTTAACTTAGAACTTCTGGGGTGAGGTCTCCGAGCCATGTCACCCCTCTCTCGCTCAATCGCGATCAAGGAGAATCTCGACAGCTAATCTATGGTTGTCGCGTTTAGGTCTTTTGTTAGACCGATCACATAATCTCACCCAAATAGCTTATTAACTAAGGCACACCTGACGTTGCTGCAAAGCGCTCTATGCATACCATAGCCCTTCATTAATTCCTGCCCTTTTTGCCTTGCAAGTCTCCCTCTAACCACACCGGCCAATGTACTTCCTTGCAATCCAATTTAATTCAGAAGACCGATTTTTCTAAAGGCACGCCTGATCCAGGTGGATATTGGTGGCCACCTGCCAAGTCCATCTGGACCTCGATCATTGTTTCTCTCAGCATTTTCAGTTTCCTTAATTGTAGCACAACTTACTATTTTTAGCAGTTTTTCGGGTCCTGAACTTCCGGAGCCGTTTTGAGGCCCTAAACGACATTTTTT
>APFE030800678.1:0-12841 GCA_000404065.3 Pinus taeda
GTAACTCTTACCTTCCAATAATTGAAGTTTGTCCCATCAAAAACCGGTGGCCTGATAGATGATTTCCTCTCGTAGTTGCTCATGATGAAAGATCTTCCTTCAAGCGATCAAGCTTCTTTAGAAGGACCTGCTCTGATACCAATTGTTGAAAATAATACTGAGAGGGGGGGTGAATCAGTATTATCTAGTCCTTTTAACAATTCTTCCTTATTTATACTTTGAATATTTTTTGCATAACCAATACCATAAATAATGAGCATGAACAAGAAAATCAGGCAGTCACATCAAAGAACACCAGATATAACGTGGAAACCCAATGTGGGTGAAAACCACCTGCTGCAATATGTCCCTATCTTCTTTCAAATTAGAAACTCCTTTTACAATGGTCTTGTACTGGTGCAGTCCTTTACCAGTACGCAGGCTGCAACCTGCTGAGAGCTTCAACTCTCTCTCGTTTTCCAGTCTCTCCTGAAAGGGAGCTACAACCCCCTACTTCTTTTCAAGGACCACTTTTCATAAATTTTCAAACTGGATCCATATACATCAAATGATTATCAAGTACATGTAAATTATACAGTCAACTGTAATAACCAGATCAACAATAACAGAACAAAACCCAGAACACCCTTTCAACAGAAAAATTTAATCAACAGAAGATCTTAACACAGATACGCGGTTTTCCTTCTACTGGCCTGCGTTGCTACGCAGTTCACCTTCTGCCTCTCTGCGTATACCCGCAGTTCTCCTTCTTGCTGGACTGCGTGGACACGCACTGCTCCTTTCACTGCACTGCATACAGTACGCACCCAATGACACTATCGCGCCGCGTACTTTCCAGAAAGTACGCACCCAAAGGAATAATCGCGCCGCGTGCTGTTGCAGAAAGCATGCACCTGAACGACTGTCGCCCTGCGTACCTACGCACTGGGCCTTTGCCACTTCTGCGTACCCACGCAGGTAACCTTCGGCACCTCTGCGTACCCACGCACTGAACCTTCGGCGCCTCTGCGTACCCACGCACTGAACCTTCGGCGCTTCTGCGTACCTTGAACTAGGGCTGAAATAACCTCAGATGCTCAGATCTGAACTTGTGCTCAAGAGATCACCCTTCGCCAATTCGCTTCTACCTTCTCCTTTATAAATCGATCTTTTAAGAACCGAGAACCCAATAGATCAGATCTTAAGATATTCAAGATACAAAAGATGCTTAAGCCAAATGATCTCCTTTGCTTTATATAGGCTAGCTCTTCCTCAAATCAAGGATCATGGGGCTCAATAATAATAATAAAATAATCAATACCGCGGACCAAAACCATGATAACCCAATACTGTTGGCTAAATACCATGAGAAACCCCCACGGTGGGCGCTTAACTGCCTTGGAATGTGTGCACTGGGGTACGCACCCCATAAATGGGTTACCCGCGTATTTGGACGCGGTCCCTGCACGGAATACCTGCGGGTACGCACCTTCTGAATTGTTCTCCTGCGTACTTCTTTATTTTCATCAAAATGAGAGCCATGCCATGGGTGTTTGCCATCAAGTACAACATCTGAAATCATACCAGAACCATAATGCCAACAATTTTTTGGTGATTGGTACACTTATATTTGCTATACACTTGTTTTCTTTGGCATTGCTTGAAGATCATAACTTTAAAGGAATTTTTTCCATAAGATTATCTCAATGTTTTTCATTTGTGTTATATAGGCTAATCAATGATTTTCATTTGTTTTATATAGGCTAGTCGGGTTTGGTCAAAGAAATCTATTAAGTAAAAAAATAACTGCGTGTTGTACACAACGTAATGTTGTAACTTTCTTTCCATGCCTTCTGGACATGGAAAAATATTTGTTTTTATATGTATATTTATCTTTTTATTTAATAATATAAAAAATTAA
This sequence comes from Pinus taeda, assembly GCA_000404065.3. Taxonomy (NCBI): domain Eukaryota; kingdom Viridiplantae; phylum Streptophyta; class Pinopsida; order Pinales; family Pinaceae; genus Pinus; species Pinus taeda. The sequence continues at coordinate 1,901 of APFE030800678.1, forward strand.
AGATATTTTTTAGTATATATTTAATTTTAAATTTAAATATCTTATATATAATTATAATTTAAAAAATTATAATATAATAAATTAAAATAAAAAATAATATATTTTAATTATAAAATAATATTAAAAACCATTTTTAATAAAAAAAATATTGGATTTTAGAGATCTGTGGTTTGTGCTTTTTGAATCTTTGATCGGAGAATCCACAGTAAGATGCTTTTTACACCAACGTTTAGAATCCCAAATGAGATCCATCATCAGGGCAAAGAGAAAGATGATAAAGATGATAAAAGGAGAACTAGAAGGAGGAGATAAATACTCAAGAGGGAAAGAATAATGAAGGAGCAGCACAGGTCGGCCATCATCAGGGCAAAGAGAAAGATGATAAAGATGATAAAAGGAGAACCAGAAGGAGGAGATAAATACTCAAGAGGGAAAGAATAATGAAGGAGCAGCACAGGTCGGCCAGGAAGTAAGATGCTTTTTACACCAACGTTTCGAATCCCAAATGGGATCCATCATCAGGGCAAAGAGAAAGATGATAAAGATGATAAAAGGAGAGCCAGAAGGAGGAGATAAATACTCAAGAGGGAAAGAATAATGAAGGAGAAGCACAGGTCGGCCAGGAAGATTAATAATGAAGCTAAAAAAATATTATTTTATTTATATAGTTAACACACTTAAAAAAAACAATGTTGTTGAATTGTCAAATTTTGACTAATTAAAAGGTTAGGAAAATTGTTATTATAATAAATATTTTGAATTGTGATTTGATGTTGATATATATATAATATATTCTAAAAGGTTTTTTCTCATTTTTAACTTTCTTATTGTTAAAAAAATGATTTTTTTATACTCACAACATTTTAAAAATTGTCCATGTTTTAGTATATAAATTAGGAGAATTTGTTTTTTATTTCATAGATGTTAACTTTTGTTATTATAGTGGAGAAGAGGAAGCACTTTTTGATCTTCTTGATTAGGGTTGATCATTTTTCTATAATATCTTAATTTTCTTTTATCATCTAATTCTTTATAGTGCCACAATTTCTCCTTAAATTTATATGTAGTAATTTTTTTTTATATTAATTTTGTTATGCAAAATGATCTCTTTCTTTATTTACAAATAATCTATCCAAAAATCAACATTTTCATGGGAATCTATCTTGATTCATATACTATTTTCACTAGATTTTAAAGTAATCTTAAAAATCTTACTATCTTCCATGTTATTTATCTTTTGTTCTTGTACATTAAGTATCTAGTCATAGTATAGTAATTCTTTATGTAGAGGAAATACTAGCTTCTATGAGGGGATATGATAGTGAATATTACCTTTAATTTTCAAATTATAATTTATAAAAAGCATTTGCATTATTCTATTTTTCTCCATTATTCTTTAAGCATGGTGCATGATGACCAGTGTTCAAAACTAAACCATTCTTAGTGCTTCTTTTGGCTCCCAACCCTTCCTAGAAGGGCTAAAAGAAATTACACTTCGAAAAAAATTTAAATATCCAAATCACTTGTCAATTACAAAGGTTAGATTAAATTTCTATATTTCAAAAGAAGGGAAATATTTTTAATAACATTTCAATACTTTTTTAAGTTTACGAGAATTTCAAGTCTGGACTAGCACATAAATCACTCTGACTAGTTATAGTTTCATAGAAGAGACTAGCCAAAATCTAGATGACCTCATACTTTTTAATAGTTATGACATGATTTGGGGACATGTCCCCGAGGTCCCCAACTTATGCCAACATGATGTAACTTGCAACAATAAGACATGCAACAATCATGGTACTATTACACATAGCATGCTCTCGCTCCTCCCCTATTATCCTTGAGCGCTCTTTCCCTCCATCCATTTTTTCCATTTTCATTTGAATTGCAACCCATAATCCACATAAGGAAAGTTATCATTCGACGTTAGACTATAAGGTATTCTTAATTATCCTCCTCATATCTTCATTAGTATTTGTTTTTTCATTCTATGGATTCTTTAATGCAACACTCCTTGAAGTAATGACAACCTTCGTGGTCACACAATGTATCCTGGGCATCATCGTATCCACACCCTAGGAAATCAACATTGTGGCTAGATATCTTGAATGTAACTACTTGCCATCCTTCTATCCCAGGGATGGCTATTGGAGTTGTTTTCTACATTGTTAATGGTGGAAATTTTTATTGTCATAATTAAATGAATCTACCATGAAAATAATATCTATCTTATACCGAGTGTATTGGACTCCACAACCATATTGTTATCATTCAAACTCTTGCTTTTTTTCTTCGTTTCTTAAATCCATACGGTTTTCTTATCCAAGTACGAGTCAAATCCTATGGCATCTCGGTAAGGTTGAATTTTGTCTATCTAGATCTTGCTAAGGGGTTTTTAATTTATGTATTTACTTATTCTATTACTTTTATTTATTTAATATGTGTAAATCTTGAAAAATGTTTACTATTGGTTGTCCTAAGAAGGATAAAAGACAATTCTCAATTGTTGAATCATTTGGCCTTGCACAACATTCTAATGAACCATGTAATATTCAAAATGAAGTTGATGCTCATCTACATGAATATGATAAATCAAATAGTGTAGAGCTTGTTGAAAGAGAAAACCTATCAAAGAATAATAAAATAATGTTAAAATCTAAATGAAATACAAGATTTCCATGGGTTTATGTTGTAAAATATTGTAATGGTAATGAAAGGACAAAATATTAAAATTTAAAAGTGAGACTCCATTTGCAAAAGAGGGAACTACCACTCTTCAAGTTAGTGGTCTAAGTGGCCATGCAAAATCAAAAGCTCATAATTGTTTTTTACAACTTTTGGAGTGAAAAAGCAAACAAAGAAATATTCCAATCACTAAACATCATGAACTAACGATAGATGCCAAGAATGAGAGAATTATATCAATGATTGAAAACATCTATTTTGTTGCTATACATGATTTATCTTTAGAAATGTATAAGTCAATGTGTGACTTGAATAGATATAAATTAACTCCACACATGCTTCTAACAAATGAATTTTCTACATACACAAATACCACACCAAGAAAAGAGTTTCTTCAATTTGCTAAATAGGTGTATTAGAAAAAACTAAAAGAGGAGATTTTGCATATCCTTGTTGAAAATAGCAACAAGAAATGCTAAAAATAGAAGTGCTAAACATAACACTTCTATAAATAACATTTCGGGATACATTCCAATTTTAGTTAGTCCCTGAATTAAAATTGAGAATTAAAATTCGAATTTGATCTTAGCAGCTGTTTGTAAAATAATTCATTAATTCATCTTGAGTTAATTAGTTGCAGAAAATAAAACATGAAGTCTATGTGAAGACATGCAACAATTTCTCCATTGATTGAGGAATTTATCCGTTGATTAAGGAGATCAGGATGAGTTGTACTTTGAGTTGTAATTAGTTAGCTCAGTTATCTGAGTTAAGTCTAGTTAGATTAGTTCCTACAGTTTATGGAACTGATTGTGAGTTCAGTTAGTTAATGCATGCATGCATGTAACCGCTGCACTTCAGATAATTGAATATTCTCTCATAAATAACTCATGCATGCAGTTCAGTCAGAGACCCAGTTGAGATTAGGTGATGGGACAATGTACTATCGATTGTAAGAATATTCCATGGAGGATATCTCTTGCATGCAGAAGGAATTCATTCCTTGGAGATTTCCTAGTTACTTTTGAGTTTCATGGTTGTGTGATGAGGCCAATTCACACAGATAGCAACATTAGACCCCAAGAGAAACTGCGCAAGGAAACAGGAGGCTTGGAGGGTTGAGGGAAGGCATATGTTGTGTCTATTCAGTCTGAGAGCTGTATTGTTCGATTGTACTGAGAGATGGATGGCTTGTGAGCTGAAGCTTTGTGTAATCTAAACATTTTTCCACTTGTATGATATTACAGAGATCGGGGTTTTAGGCCAAGGTTTTCCCCAGAGTATTCTTCTATGTTCATGTGTGATTGCTTTCTCATTCTCAATTATATGTGTTCCATTTTATCTTTCTCATAATCGATTAAGCTTCCTCAAGTTTGTTGTAGAAGTAGATCATGTATTTTGCTTTAGTATATTGCATAATATGTTGATCTACAGTGGGAAATTTTACATGGTATCAGAGCAAAGGTGATTAAAGGAGAGAACAATATACAAGAAGGGAGAAGTTCAAAGTTTGAAGTTCCTGAATATAGAAATTGAGTTCTTATCACATCTCAATTTCACTAATGGCGTTCAACGGTTTAAGACTCGAGTATGCCCTTGATGGCAGCTTGAATTATATAGCCTGGAAAGATCGCATGGAAGCAGTATTAGAGGATAATGGTCTAAAGGACTTAATTGATCAAGAAGTCCCCAAGCCAGTAGCGGCTAATGCTACAGAATTGGCAGAATGGAAGAAATATGTGGCTAGAGCGAGGAGAATCCTTCTGGAGGGAGTTCGAGACCACATAGTCTTGAGTCTCCATGGGAAGGAGACACCATTTTCAATTTGGAAAACATTGAAAGATCTATATCAGAACAACAACGATCAGAGGAAGCTGGCACTAAAAGACAAGCTTCAAATAATCAAGTGTGAAAAGGGCGACACGATCTCTATGTATCTGAACAAGGTCACCACCTGTAGGGATGAGCTTGGAAGTGTAGGGATCTCGACAACCGATGATGACATGGTGAGTCTAGCTCTCCTCGGTCTTCCTAAGAGCTGGCATAGCTACCAAGACTCGGTAAATGGAAGAGAAAAATTTCCAGATTGGGAATGACTTTGGACGGATCTGATGCAGGAGGAGATAAGAAGAAGCACCAAAGATGGATCCTCATCAAAACAAGATGATGAGGAAAATATATCCTTAGTGAGTAAGGCGAGGAAAGGGAAAGGGAAGGCATCCCATTCCAAATCCGGTTCTTCCCATGGTGGGAAGAAGTTTGACAAATCTAAAGTGCGATGCTTTCATTGTCAAGAGGTGGGCCATTATGCTACAAATTGTCCACAGAAGAAATCCAAGAAGGGATCCTTGAAGGGATCAGACGGTGAGGCACTGGCCTCATAGTTCGAGTTGGATTTCTCTCTCATCGCTTACATGGTTTCATCCATGGTTGAATGTCTTTGGTACTTGGAAAGTGGAGCTTCATTCCACATGACCGATGACAAGAATCTTTTCAGTACCTTGGAGGAGAAGGATCTCTAGATGCAGATCGAGATGGGCGATGATGGAAAGTACCGTGTTTCAGAGGGAGCATGGAGCTCCTCTCACCCTGACTGGTGTAAAGTATGTACTAGGTTTGAAGAAGAATCTTGTGTTCGTTGCTATGCTAGAAGATAAACGCTATGATGTAGTTTTTAGCAAAGGAAATGTATTCCTAAGGCATATCATCACTGGACAGACCAAGAGGATCGAGACTCGAGTAAAGAATCTCTACAAGCTAGAGGTAGATGATTGTGTTGTATTGAGTTCCAAAGTTGAGTTGGTGCAAAGCCAAGATGTTGGCGAGCTATGGCATAGAAGATTGGGCCACTTGCACCATGGAGCCCTAAATATCATGTAATAGATTTCTACCGGACTTCCCAAGGGAAAACTGGAGCAGATGGATACATGCAAAGGTTGTACCTTGGGTAGGTATGCGAAATCTTCATTTAAGGATCAAGACAGTAGAGATGGAGCAATCCTGGAGCGAGTTCACACAAATGTTTATGGACCATTCTCTATAGCCTCCACAGCTAAACAAAGGTACTATGAAGGATCAAACCTTCTTTAGGTTTTGTGAGTTTAAAGCCTTGGTAGAGAAATAATATGGAATGAAAATAAGGGCCTTACGTAGCGACAATGGTGGAGAGTATGTCTCCCAACAATTTAAGGACTTCTATGCTATAGAAGGAATTAAACAGGAGTTGATGACACCCCATAATCCATAGCAAAATGGGGTGGCCAAAAGGAAGAACATATTGATTGTGGGAGTAGCTCGAGCGATGTTGCATGACCAAATCCTACCACTGTATTTGTGGGCTGAGGCATGCAATATAGTAGTATACTTGTAGAACAGAAGCCCGCACTGTATACTGGGAATGAAGACACATATGGAGGCCTTTTCCAGGAAGCGACCAGATGTGAGTCACTTCAGGATATTTGGATCATCAGTTTATTGCCATGTGACCAAAGATGCCCGGAAGATGCTAGATCCAACAACTGAGTTGGGAATACTTGTGGGGTACACTAATACACCCCACAACTATCGGGTGTTCCTGCCTACCAGTTAGATTTCAGTGGTATGCAGAGATCTGATGTTCGACGAAAAGAAAGACATGCAAGTATCACTTGAGAGGGAGTTCAAGTTGCATGTAGAGGAGGAACTTTCAGTTCCTAAGGAGGAGGAACCTTAGATTGATGTGGAGTAGCCGCATGCAGAGGATCCGAGAGTGGAGACATCCACGCATGCTGAGTCTTCCAGAGATGGGCGGAAATTCTCAAGGGAAGCTGACAAGTTGATGTTAGATGCGTGGGAGAATGTGGGACATCCATCTTCTTAGCGCAGACAGAGGAGGTCACCTGAGCGGTACACTGGTTACATGGCCCTAGTTGGGGAGTGTGTAGAGTTCGAGCCTTCTTCATTCGAGGAGGTAGTGTAGCAACCAGTCTGGGTTGATGCAATGGTGGAGGAGTACGACTCCATCATTCGGAACTGTGTTTGGATGTTGTCCCAAGACCTTAGGACAAGTCAGTGGTGAGTTCCAGATGGCTTTGCAAGGTAAAGCAGTCGGCTGATGGCAGTGTTGAGAAACATAAGGCAAGGTTTGTTGCCTTTTGTTTCTCATAGGTCAAGGGCATCGAATATGATGAGACCTTTTCTCCTGTAGCAAGGTACTCATCTATCAGATCGATGTTAGCACTATCAGCTTAGATGGGTTGGAAGATCCATCAGATGGATGTGAAGACATCATTCCTTAATGGGAATATTGAGGAGGAGGTGTACATTGAGCAGCCGAAAGGTTTCGATACCTTCGATCATGAATCACATGTGTGCCGGATCAAGAGGGCTTTGTATGGGCTGAAGCAAGCACCCCGTGCTTGGTACACCAGGATCGACAACTATTTCACCGGGTTAGGCTTTACTAAGAGTGAAGCAGATGCAAACCTTTACCACATCATGGTAGAAGGTAAGCCATTGATCATTGTTCTTTATGTCGATGATTTGATTTTGATAGGTTATGATCAGTTAATCAAGTCTTGCAAGGAGGACCTTGCAAGAGAGTTCAAGATGAAAGACATGGGTCTTATGCACTACTTTCTAGGCATGGAAGTGTGGCAGAAGGATGGGGAAGTTTTTGTGTCTCAAGGCAAGTATGCCAATGAGATACTCAGGTGGTTCCACATGGAGAAGTGTAAGCCCATGCAGACTCTTCTAGCTAGTAACTGGAGGAAGGAGGATGCTACTTCAGGTGAGGTAGTAGCTACTACTATTTATTGGAATCTTGTGGGTTCACTTATCTAGTGAACACACAACCAGACTTATGCTTTGCGGTGAACCAGCTGAGTCAAGATATGGTTCAGCTTACCAAGGTGTTTTGGAAGGCAGCGAAACATGTGTTGAGATACCTCAGAGGCACATCTAAGTATGGATTGTGGTACAAATGGACAGAGGGAGTGAAGCTTCAGGGCTTCACAGATGCGGATTGGGCATGGAGTTCATCAGACCGGAAGAGAACTTCCAGAGGAATCTTCAACCTTGGTTCAGCTACAGTTTCCTGGTATAGCAGGAAACAGAGGTCAGTTGTACTTAGCTCAGCAGAGGCTGAATACATGGTTGTCAGTCAGGTAGCATGCGAGACCATTTGGGTGCATAAGATTCTAGTGGGATTTTTTGGTTAGAGGATGGATCCAACTGTGATCTACTGTGATAATCAGAGTTGTATCAAACTCTCTAAGAATCCAGTTTTTCATGACAAGTCCAAGCACATTGATATCTGGTACTATCATCTTCAAGACTGTGTGGTGAAGAGGATCATGCTGTTGCTGTATGTTTCGACCGAGGAACATGATGCAAATATTTTGACTAAGGCGTTGCCAAAATGCAAGTTTGAATTCCACAAAGATAGGATTGGGGTTATTGATAATCCCTTTCTTGTTGAGAGAGAGTGTTGAAAATAGCAACAAGAAATGCTAAAAATAGAAGTGCTAAAAATAACACTGCTATAAATAGAATTTCGGGATACATTCCAATTTTAGTTAGTCCTTGAACTAAAATTGAGAATTAAAATTCGAATTTGATCTTAGTAGCTGTTTGTAAAATAATTAATTAATTCACATTGAGTTAATTAGTTGTAGAAAATCGAACATGAAGTCTATGTGAAGACATGCAACAGTTTCTCCATTGATTGAGGAAGTTATCCCTTGATTAAGGAGATCAGGATGAGTTGTAATTTTAGTTGTAATTAGTTAGCTCAGTTATCTGAGTTAAGTCTAATTAGATTAGTTCCAATAGTTTGTGGAACTGATTGTGAGTTTAGTTAGTTAATGCATGCATGCATGTAACCACTGCACTTTAGATAACTGAATATTCTCTCATAAATAACTCATGCATGTCAATTCAGTCAGAGACCCTGTTGAGATCAGGTGATGGGACAATGTACTATCAGTTGCAGGAATACTCCATGGAGGATATCTCTTGCATGCAAAAGGAATTCATTCCTTGGAGATTGCGCAATTACTTTTGAGTTTGATGGTTGTGTGATGAGGCCAATTCACATAGGTGGCAACATTGGACCCCAAGAGAAATTGCGCAAGGAAATAGGAGGCTTGGAGGGTTGAGGGAAGGCATATGTTGTGTCTATTCAGTCTGTGAGCTGTATTATTCGATTGTACTGAGAGCTGGATGGCTTGTGAGCTGAAGCTTTGTGTAATCTGAACATTTTTCCACTTGTATGATATTACAGAGATCGGGGTTTTAGGCTGAGGCTTTCCCTAGAGTATTCTTCTGTGTTCATGTATGATTGCTTTCTCATTCTTAATTATATGTGTTCTTTTGATCTTGCTAATAATCGATTAAGATTTCGCAAGTTTGTTGTAGAAGTAGATCTTGTATTTTTTCTTTAGTATATTGCATAATCTGTTGATCTACAGTGGGAAATTCTACAATCCCATTTTATTGAATTTTAGTTGATGAAAGAACTAATCAAATTATGGAACACCAATTGATTGTTTATATTACATATTTGATGAATGGAGGAAGAAGTCAATGTTTAACAAAGTTTATATGTTTGCTTCAAATAAGTGATGGAATAGTTCAATGTATATATGATCTAGTGAGAACTTTTTTAACTTAAATGTAATTATATTTGCTGAAGTTTGTTGGTTTTGGTTCATATGGTGCATCTTCCATGAGTGGTATTCATGAAGGTTTATATTCTAAGCTTTGTATGGTCCTCATTTATTAGTTATCCATTGCATAGATCATAGGGAAGCATTAATAACCAATGAGGCTTCATCTCATATTGCAGAGTTGCAATATATTAACAAATTTGGAAACAAAGTTTACTCATGGCTTGGGAAATCAACTAAAAGACATGGAAAAATGAGAGAGCTAATGTATACATTTCAAATCACTAAGTTAGTGGTCTTACAAATTCATCAAATTAGGCGGCTCAACGGCTCTCTAGAGGAAATATCATGGAAAGACTTGTTAAACTCGTGCATTCTTTATTAAAGGATTGGGAGTTAGGGGATAAAAAATGTATGAGTTGGCAGCAATATTTCAAGTGCACTTTTGCATCCACCTATTTGTAGACATGCTAGTTGAATAAATAATTTGAATCAAAATTTTGAAGAAGATCATGTTGATATTACATCTATTGGCACTACTATAGATGTTTCTATTAGCTTACTTCATAAACGATTTTTGGGAAGCATTTTTGGTGTAGATGCAGTGCACATGCCTTCTTTCTTAGTTAAACCATAAAGAGGAACCCTTGAATTTGCAGAAAGCATAGGTATCGTACACTTACATCCATTGAGGTTTAAAGTTTTCTAAGGATGAAAAGATTGGGGCTACTAGATGATTGTATTATTTTGGGAAAATGTTTTGTTGTAAAGGTGATTAAATCTTTAGATAAGAGATTCATAGATTTACATGTATTTAATGTGGCTAAGTTTTTCACTTCTCAAAGTTAGTATGAAGAAGTGAATGATATATACTATCCATAAAAAAGATAATTGAAATATTTATGTGAAATTTTTTGTGTTGGGGAATCATCTATTGTGGATACTGCTAGATGTTTGGGTGAAATGGATGAATTTATTTGTACTATTTATAAATCATACCCTAAAAAGAATATGTATGGCATGAAACCTATGTGGAAATGAACATGAATGGTTTGAAGGATTTCCATATTTGATGCAATTATGAAAAGCTATTCTCGTTATTCCAATAACCGCATTAGTGTGCCAAAGAGGCTTCTGAAAATGAAACAGGATAAAAAATGATGATAGATAAAGAATTTCATTATGATAGATAAAGAATTTCATTGGAAATACTAGATACGTTAATGTTTCTATCTCTAAGTGCACCTCATCTTTCTAAGTGAGGTAGATTGGCATGCTATTTAATTGGAAATAAATGAAAAGTAGAAATCCATTCCATTGGGAAAATATATTTATATTTTCAATTATGTAAGTCCAAAGACTTTGAAGATCATTGAATGAATAGAAAAAACACATGTTTACCTTTTTTAAAGGAATTTGAGATTTTTTTTCTTTTCTTATTTACTAGTTATATTGACATTTATAATGTTTTAATGTAGCTACTCTTTAATTTTTTTTTTAAGATTTTAAAGATTTAAAAAGACTCTATTTCATTATAGATTTTTTTATGAGGGGTTTATTTAATATGTACTTTTCAATAAAAGTGAGTTTTTTTTTTTTTTTTTTT
>APFE030800678.1:13134-27634 GCA_000404065.3 Pinus taeda
TTTAATTATTTTCAAATTTCTTTTGTATCATGACTTAAAAAATATTTATATAAAATCACTTTTCCACAGTTAAAAATATGATATATAAAATTAACATAAATCATTACTTATTTACTTATTTTAAATTTAAACATCACCAGCCATCTTTTGATACTGTTTGTAACTCTTATTTTTTGAATACATGGATAGCCATCAATAAAATTTGTGGACTCCGAATAAATTTCAGCAACCAAAGTGTGCTTCAGATGAAATACAATAATTGATACCATTCGAATTTTTAAATGTATAAAAGAAATATGTTGAGAGCGGAAAGCAATTAGCTATTGCAGAACCTACGTACGCAATCAATCAAGACGCCACGTCGAATTCCCAGGATAAGATTGATATGTGGAATAACAATAACTTTCAAGTAACATTGTGTTTTTGGGATGGAATATTATAATTTATACCATTCGACGTACTTTTACAACAGTAGAAGGCTCATTATTGCAGCACTTATGTGCGTTATGAATAAGATCAGTGGCAGAAGAATACTTTAGGTACCGTGTTTTTTCGGATGAAATATTATAATTTATACCATTGCCATCTTTACAACAGTGAAAGGTTCGTTTGTTCTACTTTCCCTTACTGCTCCAGTGGTTCCCCGGAATGATATAAAAAGGTGCCATGCAACTACATGGATGCACCATCCATCCATATATATATATATGTATATGTATGTGCACCCATCAATATATAATATATATTATATATATATATATTGAATTGAGGATAATTTTTTTTGCCTTTCCACTATCAGGGTTTCAATGTTAAGGACTTCGTTCCGGTAGAATCTGCATTCACCAAGAGAGAAAAGTAGGTAGCTAGTTAATTTTAATTTTGATTTTGATTTGTATTTAGTTGGGTAGTGTTTAATTTTCATAATAATATTTTATATGTTCGTAAGAAAATAAGATTTGGATAAGGTAAAGATATACGAACTTATATAGGTTGGGGAGAAAAACATTATTTTTTGTTACTGAATGGCTTTATCTAACAGATGACTAACAAATTTGATTTCTTTTTGGACATGTTGAGACCTTAATTAGCAAGTTCGAATTTGAATTTGATACAATAAAAATTTTAATGAAAAAATTTCAATTCTAAAAAAATCGATAATATACTTTTTAAACACTTTTTAAATAATATATATTTTAAATATTTCTGGCTATCTTCTTTCTAATTTATTTTGAATTTTATCTACTTTCTAATTTATTTTGAATTTTAAATAACTTTTAACTACATGTAATAAAAAAATCTTACAGATCAAATCCACTTAAAAGGAATTTACACTCATCTCTTCCCTCCAAAACATATACTCTTTTCAAAAACCTATTTATGTAAAATACTTCCCTATTTAGAAAATTGACATTCAAATTTATTTTATAGAAAAAACAATCCCTCGTTTTTTTGGAAAAAAAAGATTTTTTCTGATTTTATAAATACTTCTATTTTCTTCTGGAAAAATCTAACAAGAAAATAAGATTTAGTCTTACCATCAATGCTCATAAATCTACAACTTCCCTTTGAGATTGAATATTGATCCTATCATGCATTTCATCCTTATTTAATCTCATAAAATTTTTTGTTTTCCATGCCATACTGCAACAATCTATTTATGTTTAGCTAATAAACAAACTATTTGATAAATCTTCTGTTTTCCTCTACTGCATAACATACCAAAACAATTTAAGTTTTTGGCATACACAACAATTTCTATTTTTCTGAGTACATTCCATACCTAGCAATCTATTTGTGTTTAGCGAATAAACAATCTACTACCATTAACTATGTATGAGCAATACATGCTGCCAAATTATGAATTATGTATTATTTTTTCACGTTATAGTTAACCACCTACCCTACGAATCGGATCCATTTTTGCATGGAGTTGTTTATAATTTGATTTTTTGAGATTCTGGTGAAATGAGGTTAAATCTTGATTTTTAGCAGTTAAAATGGTTTTTTAACTGCATATTTGGATTCAGCACCCTGAAAAACCCCTGGGACCCTTTGATTGTGCAGAAACTAGCTATCAAACTTGGCATTCCAATAAATTGCTGCCGGATTTTGATCAGAAAAATCCGCCAAAAAAACTTTCAAAAAATCTCATTATAAACAACTACTTTTTACATATCCCAAATTATGTATTTTTTTTTTCACCTCATAGTGAAAGACCTACGCTACTAACCGGATCGATTTTTGTCTATTAGGTGTTTTGAATCGTACGGGCAAATTTTTGTATATTTGTATTTTTTTACTTAGTTTGAAAGTATTTGGTAACTATTCATATATAAATATAGTTTGCTTATATTTTAATGAAAATAAAAATATCTACCAAAATTACAAAAATATATATACAGTGCTGTATACGGTTATACATAACATCACAAAACCATCCCTACTCTTCTCTACTCTCTACCTCACATATAAGAGCTAGAGGATTCGCTGCATTAGTTTCAGCGAAAATTTCTCTGTTTCTGCTCGAAGAAATGCTACATCTATATATTTTGGAGGGATGACTACTATAACTTTATATGGGTTTTCTTGTATGCTATATATATGCTGTGCTTATAAATCAAACTCAAGTCGGTATGCACAGGCAAAAGGTGCAACTTGATTTTGAAATTGTCAGCTGCAGATTCAAAGTTATTTGGGAAAATTTCAAAATGAGAACAGATTAAGCTTTAAGCCATCAAACATGGTAAGTTGATCTGTATCCAAACATTTCGTATTAGTTTTATTGATTGTAATAGGCTTTCATGATTTATCACGGAGATATTTTAATATTAAAAAAATAATTAAGCTTAAAGCATCAACACTATTGGTAAGTTGATCTGTATCCCAAACATTTGTATCAGTTTTGGTTGATAATAAAGTTTTTCAATGATTTGTCCATTAGAGATATTTAATAATTAAAAAAATTAAATAAGTAAATTATAATGAAATATATATATATATATATATAATAATATATATATATATATATATTATATAGGCGACGGCGGGGGGGTGGCGGATATATAAAAAGAAGAGTCACAATGTTATATATATAATATAATATAATTTGGAGTGGCTATGGTTAAGAGTAAATATTTTTTACTTTTAAAAAAGGCTATTAGGTCAAAACTTGAAAAGGTAGAGTATGTAAGCTTCCTACACTTAGTTAGCAAGATCAAAGGAAAATCTTATACCATGTGGGTGTGGCCTTAAAATTATATAATTAAATAATTATCTTATATATATATAATAATATATAATATATATATAGAGAGAGAGACACATGTTTTATATATATTATTAAAAACAACTGTGGATATAGTCTCATAGTATGGATGGATTGAAATTAGTTAAGAATAAAGTTTAATAATTATATTTTTTAAATAATTGATAAATGATTAAGTTATATATATGTGTGTGTGTGTGAGGGGCAAAATGATTGCTCTGATGATGATTAATGTTCATTGAAATTAAAAGTTAAGAAACTAGTTTGCACACCAAATGGAAAGCTTCTCACTGGAAATGGTAATTATTTAATTACCTTGGAAGGTTAACCATGTAAATTATCCGAATGCAGTCATGTTAAATGAAAATTTCATTCACCTGGTAGTTAGTGGATAGTTACTCCTGCCCCATAGATAACTATCTCAGTTTTGGGAAAAGAGCCAAGTGGGGAAATGAAGAACAACCCGAAGGCGATCAAGATAGAGGAGGGAATTATTTGGAGACAAGATGTTGTGGAGAGTAGGCAAAAGGTTGCCATGAAGAATATTCTCGAGTTGGTGAAAGACCAGTGGATTTCTTAAGCAAATTAATAAGTTTGTGTGAATCCTAGGGCAACCAAGCCCTAGTTAGGCTTGGTTTGGTCTCTTTCCAGAGGAAAAAATGACCTGAAAGTGAAGTGGGTTGGGGGGCACATAAGCAGCATTATCTTTCTCATTGGATGGGAGGAGCAGAGTCCCTTGCCCAGTGATTTCCTATGGAAAGCTATACAATATGAAACAAATGAGTGTTATGTGAAATTTTGTGAATAATTCTGCAGATACAGTTTATTTCTTTTGTGAATAAATTTTTAGATATAATTTATTTCTTTTGTGAATAATTTTGGCTATAATATGGAAATTAATTGAAATGTTGTGTTGACAATAGACTAAAGGAAATTATTTGTTTGTTGTGAATAATTTTTTAGATATAATTTATTTCTTTTGTGAATAATTTTGGCTATAATATGGAAATTAATTGAAATGTTGTGTTGACAATAGACTAAAGGAAATTATTTGTTTGAATTCTGAATGAAGGAAAGGAATGAATAATTAAAAATTTGGTTATGGTTATAGAGTTATTATTTTGTGGCAGTGTCCTGATCAAAAGGGGCAGATTAGCCCGTTGGCCAACTGGCTGGGGCCAACAGTTAGGGATAGATTCGAACCCGAGGCAAGTCTTATGACAATGAGATAATTGAGGAGAGTACTTATGTGTATTTTGAGCAAGAATTGCAATAATTTTAAAAGAATCAACAAAAATTTGATATATATTAGAGTAACTCTTCAAAGAATTAAGAATAGGTGTATAGACATACATTAAGGAAAGTGGAAAAGAAATTGGGATGTTTCCATTGTACAATTCATTTCAACATTCAAGTGCATATTGCAACATACACACGAGAATATAAAAAACACTAATTTTTTCCAAGGAACTAGAAACACCATGAGTTACAATATATTACACATTTAGTCAACATGCCATTCCCATAAATAGTGTAATTCAATAATTTCAGAGGAAACAAGCTGTTTGTAATAAAAGATAGAGGTGTTGAAAAAGAAAGAAAGGAAAAACAAACCCCAGGCATAGGGTTGTCATGCTAATATATATTTAACTATTGATACACAAATACAATCATAAATTCATTAATAAAGACTATAATGCATGATTGTTAATAACACCAAGCATGTATGCCAAGTGTTGGTCATAACCAGAGCCAAAAGGGTTCGAGCGTTTCCACACGAGGGACCCTTGTGGAAAATATATTGCCATATTATGTACGACTTCTTTTGGAAAAAAGGTTGTATGCTCAGGAAGCCAACAACTCCACAAAAATCCAAATCATATTTCTAGACCAGCATATATATTGGTGAAACCTATTTTGGGAAAAAACATTTTTAGCTACTGAGAATTCTAATGACCATTGGGCCTAGGAGTAAACCCTAAATGGGTTCTAGTGAAGTTGTGCAGAAAATACTGAAACCCTTGGAGGGTATGGCCAGAAGGAAAAATATGCAATAAACATTTAAATGTTAGGTAGGAACTTGGTTGCATAGAAGGACATGAAACCCTTTTATGAAAAGTCTTCCTCCATCATCACATACCTATGATAGAGAGACAAATTATCAACAAAGAGCCACACCTATTGAAATAAACATCAAGATCAATATTCAAACTAACCATGAGTACCTGTTGAAAGGGGGTAAGGTCATTGTAGGCTCCCAAAATCCACTATGAAAATAATAGTAGATGTAAAAGAATATTGAAACCCCAAGAAAAATAATCAAGTAAATCATAAGCCAAAGTTTGAGGCTCACCTTCGGGGAATGGGCAAAAAGGTGGATCCCCATTCCTCCTTGTTTAGGAACCACCTCGTCCATCTATGGATTATAAATTCTACCCAGGCTATAATAACTATGGTTATGATAAGAATTTACTCACGAAGGAATCAAAAGAGTAACTCAAGTGTTTTTGGAGGCAAGAAAGTACCAGATGGATTGGTGAGGGTTTTTAGTTTCCAAATCTTGCTCCAGACCATGCCTGTGCAAATGAGCCAAGGGTTGCGAGCTCCGAAAGGGGGTATTTACCCTCGTAATGCTCTCCATCTAGATCAAAGGCCTAAAATTAACTCTAACGCTTCACCGTGTGGATGAATGACAACTCAGATTACCACCACACCTCTTATTTTTAGCATAGATTACCATGGTTGAGTTATGGAGGGTTCAAATGCTGATATTTAAGCATAGTCTCAACAAGTGATAGGTTGTGTACCCTAAAAGAGAATCACATTATTTAAATTTGTAATAGTGCATGCATGACTTACACTCATGAGTGATTAATAAATATAATGTATTAAAAGAAGGGCTGCAATAAAGGTCAGTAAGATCTGAACTTTGATACTATACTATAATATAATATAATATTAGTAATGAACACTCCAAAAATATTAAAAATTGGGAAGCATAGAGAGTAACTATTAACTATGGAACCTTGTGTAACTCATAATTGCATAGTTTAAACTAAGTATCTTATCTATGCTATCTATCTATCTAATCTATCTATCTATCTAGATGTACTACCATAATTATACTATTGAGTATATTTATATATTATATATATATATTCATTATATATATCTTTTTTTTTTTATGTGAGATAATAAGGGGGATGTGACAAGTGGTATCAGAGATAAAGGGTTCAACCTTGTGGCTTGTTTAAGGGAAAATATCAACAAACCGTGTTGCGTTTCGCAGAGGAAAAGAGCTAGAAATATGTCAAATGTGCCTACTGGATGAAATTTTGTACCCTTAAATCAGATCTTAAGATATGGGTATTGCTATCCATATTCCTTATGTTGTTTAATGCAGTACATAATTGGGGGGAGGAATCATCAAGATAACTATCTATGTCTAACTTGAATTATGAAATAATGATGGAAATTATTACCTACAAAACGAGTATGCTGGACACTTAGGGGAGCAAAAACTCCTTAGAAGATTTAGTTAGTAAATTATATTCCGCCACTATTGGATAGTAAGCAAAGAGAGAAAAATTCGTTATATGTAACAATGAGGAAATATATGCATGAATAAAGTAAAGAAACACTACTATAATAATGTTAAGAAAATAGGTGGGAATTGCATATGAAGTCACCTTGAAAAGTTTAGGGTTACCTATGTAATGATTACCTATTTTAGTTGCAAGACCCTTTTGTTAGTTTGTAGGAATAATAATAAAAATTTATAAATAATTTATATGATCACTAATCATAAAGATTTAATGTAGATTGTTGAGGATGGAGACAGACATAAAAAGAAGTAAGAGATACTATTAGTGCCAAAGTGAATAATATTTTACCTTATGTACAGTCGGAAAGTAATCATTGAATCAACTGTATCCTTGTGCAATATTGGATGTTGACCAATAACTTGGTAAATGAGGGAAATACTTTGTAGTAACGTAAATGTTGAATTCCAACAAATGAATAAAATTTACGTGTGTATGGGAAGCAATTGAAATGGAAGAGACTATGGTAACATTGGGAAAACACTCATAATAGGGGTGCATTTTACGTTAAAGGAAGATATTGGGTTTAACACACACACACACACACACACACATATAAGAGGGTCGTAGTCCCTGTGTTTCATGAAGCAAATATATAGTGTATTGGAGGACGATCGGGCGTACTTAAGGATAACGTTTGTAATATAAGAAACATATAAAAAATATTATAAGGATACGATAATGCATAAATAGGAGTTGATTGGGGTTATACTAAGTGATTAGCATAAATGGTTAAAATATGTTTTACTAATTAGGCACTTGTAAGTGAAACGAGGGATATTGATAGGGTTGACAATATACATTGTATATAGTACACCACATCATACTCACAAAGTAATAATAGAGGATTTCATATATATATGTGTGTGTGTGTGTGTGTAAAAAAAAAAAAACAACTAACTATATTTTGACAATATAAGTCTGGTATAAACAAATCCAACCCATTAATATCCAGTCAGTGAAAGTAGATTTTGATAAGCTATCATAATAACTTGTGTAGGAAAGCAGATTAGTCTCAGAATAATGAGGTGAGCAGTGATGAGCCTCTAAATTAGACACAAATTAAGGCCCATGTAACCTTTCTCATGAACATGAAGACTATATTAAACCTCTCATTCTATACTTAATAATGTTTTTTTAGCTTTAATATGTTTATTAATAAGGTTTAAAGATAATTGCATATTTGTGCTTAATATTATTTATTTTTGTAGAATATTGTGAGAATATTGGGCAGATTATGAAGATTTGGAGGAGGAGATAATCTAGGGACTTTCTCCCTACTACAGGAGGATCAAGATTAGATAATAAATCAACAAGATAGTATAAAATTATTGCAAAAATTTTGGAGCCTCAATGATCGAGAAAAACTAGGAATGTGTTCCCTGTCATTTAATGCAAATTCCTAGTGTTGGGAACCAGGTCCACTATTTGAGGGATTTTGGAGGGGAAGACTTCCTCCTTTCAACGAGAATGATTTCTCATCATTTTTATAAGTACAAATTCAAAATTTCCTCTAGGGGGATATTTTTCTTAGTCTTCTTGTGGAGGAAACTTGTATTTTTGCAACTCCACTTTCATTTCTAGCAGGGATGTCATTAGATTGATTCAAAAAACGAAGTTTGATGCCATTATTAGCTTCTAAAGTTTAGTCTCTTTCATAGGACTCTGAGTATCATTGGGATTGGCCATTCGAGGACCCTTAGGGCCCTTTTTTATAATTTACTTTTCTTCTTTCACTTCTTATTCACATGCATCTCTTGTTCCTGCTTTTTCTATTTCTGCATTTAGTGTTGATGATTTTTTTTGCTATAGGATTGGGTGAAATGGCTGAAGTGAGTTATTTTACAGGTTATTTATAGAGTCACAAGCATGATTTCATCCTTAGAATATACTTGGAATGTCATAGTAATCATTGAGCTACTTGGATTAGTTTACTTATTCACAAATCTAAAATTTCTAAAAGTCCCTTGTAGCAAATAATAGTAATTTTCTGCTATTTTTTAGAACATGTTAATGAGCTTCATTTGTGTTGATTCCAATTGTATTAGATCATAGAAATATTCAATTTAATAACAGAATTTACTACATTTAATTTTCACTTGATTATATTAATCATTTGATAGTTTAACTAGCTCATTAGTTCTCAAATTTCCATATTTTAGACTAGTAATTTTTTGCTATTTTTTAGCACATGTGAACAAAGGTATCTTGGAGTGATTCCACTTGGAATGGAGACCTAAGACATCCTAATCAACAAAAAAAAAATTCTCCCATCCCATTTTCATTAGATTTACTTAGTCGTTCGGTGAGTTCTCTCCTCATGTAGCAAAATTGTAACACCAATTTCCTTCATCAGTTTTGATCTCCACTGCAACTATGACTTAGTTTAGATGAATCTATGATTTTATGATTAGGGAAAGATCCTACGCCACTCTAACCCTTCCTTTTATTCACTACAAAAACATAGTAGACTTAGTTTCTTTATCACAAGTATGATGCAAGTAGGTTACTAACTTACAAGCAAGTGTGAACTAGGTAGATGGGACATGCAATTCTGATTGGTAGTTTGATGAATTGTGCAAGATAAAATAAATTTATTTATGAAATTAGATTAACCTTTGTCATTTGATGAATTGATTAGTTATCATTTAAAAGTTAAGAAAGTAGCATTTCCATTTCTTTCAAATAGAGTAACAATTCCATTTTTGCAATTAGTTTAGGCTTTGATTTCATGACATTCACTCCATTACATCAGATCAACAAAAAAATGACACATTGTATGCTGCACATATAGTGTCGATACCTCTTAATTTTGTACGAACCCCGGGTTGACAATTAAAGTTGGTAACCTTGGGAGTTGCAACATTCTTGTTTCAAAACTGAGGCTCATCACTTTTTGGTGCCGTTGCTAGGGAGGTGTCAAAGTATGCATTGTTTTCTTCCCTAGTTAATTCATTTCTTTTACTTTTTTTATTTTTTTTACAAATTCAGTTGCTATTATAAATCTGAAAAAAAGAGGGAGACTGAGCTCCTGAAATACATGCTGAGGTGCCAAGAAGAGCTAGGAAGAAGGAGTTACAACTTAAACAAAATTCCTCCTTAATCCTGCCTTTTGGGCTTCTAAAAACCAAAGACCAAAGGTAAATCCTAACAAACTGCAGTAGTAAATAACAACATTTACAAAGCATATCAATCTATATTACTGTGGCTGATGTGTCGAGCATTGGACTCTTCAGGTTTGTCGTCGGCGCCGGCTTGCTTCAAGCTTGACGAACTTGTTGGAGCCGCATTTTTCTTTTCTGTTGTTCCTTTTCTGTTGTTCTATTTTTTCTGCTGTTCCTTTTCTGCTGTTCATTCGGGAAAAAGGAACAACAAAAACCAAACATATATCGGATGAGCTGATATGTTTTTCGGATCCAAGAGGTCTCTTCATTATGGTATATGCTGAAATGATTCCACGCCATTGCAGATATGGTAGCCTAGTGATCTGGCACAAGTTTTGTTGGCTTGACTATCAGCAATTTTATTGAGCGATCGCGAAACATGATAGTAGCGCACATCTGTCATGGTGTGTCCTAAAATTTTGCACTGTCTGATAATTTGCTGAAGGAGAGCATTGGGAAGATACTTGTTCTGAACCATTGCACTGATGACTATCGCTGAGTCTCCCAATAGCGTGACTGTGTCTATACCAAGCTTCCCAAGTTGGATAAGGCGTTGGTAAAGGGCTAGGGATTCTGCTCTGTTATTGGAAGTGTGTCCAAGACCCCACTCGTATGATAGTATGTTATCCCCATTAGCATTAAAAATAACTCCTCCCGCCCTTGCTGCCCCGAGATTCAACTTTGAGGCCCCATCGAAATAGAGATAATGCCTATTGAGGTTTTTAAGCCAACCTGCAAATTCTTCCTCTTTTAGCCTGATCTTCTAGTTAGGGGAAACATTGTTGTTTCTGTTGCTAGCAGCATTGCCCTTCTGATTGCTGATGTTTTGGTCTGACAGGTGTCCAATGAAAATGCGTTCTTCTATGCTGAGTTCACTAACATTTATACTTCTCGGATTCTTAACTGATATGATCTCAAGGGCAAGACTCCTTGCCTTGGTGCAAAGGCTTCTAACAGTCGAGTCCTTATCCTTAAAAACCTTCCGATTTCATGCCAGCCAAATATTCCATAGCATATTATGGGGAAGAATGTCCCAGACTCTCTTCATTATGTTATTTTTCCTGCATTGCTAGGGGTAGTTTTTTTTCCATTTGTAAAGAATTTCTCCTATGGTGTTTTGGGTGTTCCATGGGATTTGATTGTTATGAGACAAGTTCCTCCAGCAGTTGATGGCAAAATGGCATTCAATAAAGAGATGATGCATTGATTCTTCAACAGCTAAGCAGTTAGGACAATGAGAGGGGCCATTAATTCCCCTCTTTTGCAAATTTTCGGCTGTGAGGACTTTCCCTTTGAGGAGGGTCTAGAGAAAAAACTTGATTTTTGGAATTGCCTCGAATTTCCAAACCACCTTCCAGTGGTGCCAGCTTGGCATGGGGTAGCTGATGTTGCAAATATAATAGTGAGCAACTTGGATGGTGTAAGAGGATCGAGATGGGTCCCAACGAAACCCATCAAGATCGTTCTTTTTGACAGGGGCTATACTGTGCAAATGGGATTGAAGGACAGAAAGAATTGCATTAATACTATTGGGTATGGATGGGAAGGCCCAACCTGACCAAAGAAGGGTGTGAGGATCCCATTGGGAGATCTGGTCCAGGTAATGAATGCCTGTTCTTTCAAAAAAGGAAAGGATAGGGTGGACTCCCCCATGTCTATTTATTGGCTGCTGACCCATGATTATGTCTGCTCCAATATTGATGCTTTCACCTCCCTTGGGGATTTTTGAAGTATTTTGAGCATTTAGTGGAATTTCTTTCTTGCATAATTGCCAAATTTTGGAGGATTCTCTATTGGGAATATCTCGATCAAGAAGCTGCTGTCTAGGAAAATTGAGGTATTTAATTTCTAGAACTTTTTTCCACGATGCTGGGAGTCTAGTAATGAGTCTCCGGACAATTTTGCATCCAAAGGCTAAATTGGGAAATTTAGGAGATCTAATTCCAACATCTCCTCGGCCTTGGGGCTGGATCACCTGCTTCTAATTAATCAAGTTGAATTTATTTTTATCATTTCCCCCCCTACCATAGGAATTGGCGAAGGACGATTTCCATTTTGTTGTGGAAGGAGGCCAGAGCTTGAAGAAGAGAAAAATGATATAGGGGGAGATAAGATATACCTGGCTTAGGAAGAGTGAGGCGACCAGCTAGGTTGAGCCAAATAGATCCCCACTGCTGCACTTTTCTTTTCATTTTGTTGACTACTGTGTCCAAGACTTCTACTCTCAAAGGTCCAGCACTTACAAGCATGCCCAAGTAAGAGAAGTGAGTCCAATCATACTTGCATGTGACTCCAATGATGTTGGTGATATTGTGAAGCACCTGTACTGTTGTGTTCCAGCCATATATGCAGCTTTTCAAATTATTTACCATTCCACTAGAGTAGCTCATGTATTTGTCAAGGAGAGATTTGAAGCGCTTGGCTATTGTGGTGGAGGCCCCTCCAATCAGCAGGGTGTCATCGGAAAATTGTGAATGATTTATGTTCTTGACCTCATCCCCAAATTTTATTCCTATGATTAAGCCAACCCTCTGGCTGAAGTCCAACACTTTGCTGAAGGATTTAGCCATTAGAATGAACAGATAAGGTGAGAGGGGGCAACCTTGTCGAAGGCCTCTGGAGGATTGGAAAGCTTCTCCAGGTCTACCATTTACAAGAGGGGAGATCCATGGCCCTGAAATGCAGGCTCGAATGAGGTTGAGAAAGCGGTCATTAAATCCCATCTTCTTCAAAGCTGCCAAGAGGAAGGAGTGTCTCACTTTGTCAAAGGCATTGGCCAAATCAAGCTTGGGGATAAACCCTTTCTCATTTTTGGTTTGACTCGAATGGATGGCTTCTTGCACGTAAAATGGAATCAGTTATTTTTATGTTGTCTAAGAATCCCCCTTGATTTTCGGAAATGAGAGAAGGGAGAAAAGGCTTTAGGCGGGTAGCAATGATTTTTGTCAAGATTTTATAGGAGGAGTTACAGAGTGATATGGGTCTGAAACAAGCAAAGGAAGATGGTGTGTTTTCTTTGGGGATGAGTGCTAGATGAGTAGCATTGGTATATCCTCCTATTTTTCCTTTTTGTTGGATCCAATTGAGCATTTTTGTCAAGTCCTTTTTAATAATTCCGCAGAATGCTCGATAAAAGCAGATGGGAAAGCCATCCAGTCCCGAGGCTTTAACAGGTTGAAGAGTCCAGATTGATCTCCTGATTTCCTCCTCATCTATCTCCTTGCTTAAAATGTCATTCATTTCCCTTCTTATCCTTGTTGGGAGATGCTGCAATAAATCTGTATAAT
This sequence comes from Pinus taeda, assembly GCA_000404065.3. NCBI lineage: Eukaryota > Viridiplantae > Streptophyta > Pinopsida > Pinales > Pinaceae > Pinus > Pinus taeda. The sequence goes on from APFE030800678.1 coordinate 26,453, forward strand.
CCTCTACTTCCTTTGTTTCGGTTAGCAGGTCCCGATAGTGATCTGTAGCAGTTCTTCGAATGGCTTCCTGAGTGCTTTGTCTATCACCTTCTGCATCTAGGATGGAGCTAGCATTATTCCTTATCTTTCCGGTTGTCGTTTTCTTGTGAAAAAAAGTTGAGTTCTTGTCACCCCCTTGTAACCATAATTGTCTCGACTTGAGCCTCCATTTTGTTTCCTCTTCTCTGTTAACTCGGTATAGCTGTAAGTAGAGTTCATTTTCCTACTGTTTGTTCTCTTGGGAAAGGCCATTTTCCTCTATTTCTCTTTGGATACTCTCCATATTGTTCTTAATTTCTTTTTTTACCTTCTCTAGTTCTTGATACTTTGTTTTAGCCCATTCTTTGAAGGCTTGTTTTGTTTTCTGTACTTTTGTTTCCCAAATGAAACCGAGAGAGCCTTCCACGTGTTGGATCCAAGAGCTGTATACAATTCCTGTAACTACTGGTATATCATTCCAGAGAGAACTGTATCTGAATGGGATGGGCCCAAGTGCCTTATGATTTTCCAGCATTAGAATTATTGGGAAGTGGTCAGAGGCAAAGCACGTTAGAATGTTAGCATATTCGATGGAGAAAGCAGAGAGAAGTGTAATAATGATGAGAATTCTATCCAACCACTCCATGATGTTACCAACACCCATCCTGTGGTTGTTCCAGGTGTATCTATGGTTTTTTGGAGGGACATCCATAATATCATGCTCCTGCATGATATTTTCCAACTGTATTCTATTTGGATCAAGTGTAAAACTGCTTCCCCTTTTCTCATTGGCGTGGAGGATTAAATTAAAGTCACCTCCTAGAATAATGTTAGTGTTCTCTTCTGTGTCCAGACTGTCTTTTACATCATGCCAACAACTATCCTTATCTCTGCAGTGATTCAGCACATAGATGTTGTAGATGATAATGGCTTACTGATTTGCTTTATTTTCCAGAGTTGTTTTGATCCAGTGTTGATTTATTGTTTCCAAAATACAGTTCCATATACCTTGATTCCAAATTGTTGCTATTCCTCTTGAGGCTCCTCTTGCCTCACTAATGCTTCCTCTATACCATCTTTGCTGCTCAATGACTTTACTCATTTCCTTGTGGTTTTGTTTTGTTTCTTGTAACATAATAATTCCTGGCTTCTCAGAAATGATAA
>APFE030800678.1:52472-87516 GCA_000404065.3 Pinus taeda
ATATGGTATTTGGCCCATAGGATTCACTTAAATAAAACCTATTCTTGAAAATGGGCGAATGGAAGGTTGTAAATCCTAATTTCAAGGGATAAATTTACCTTTTTTACCCTCTCCCTTAAAATGTACTATGATACAAAATATTCGCCCACTAAAAATTTAGAACCCCTTAATTTTTCCAAAGGGTGAACATTTGCCCCTAAAAGTTTCCATGATGCCCAATACCTCAAGCTTACACCACCAAACCAGAACATATTGATATCAGCCTTTGACATCAAAGCAGGCAAGATGCAAGTGTCATTTTTGCAGCCCACTGTTTAGCAACCAGAAACCTTTGGTGACTATAAAAATAAAACTTTGAGGTGTTGGCCAGGGATGTTCATCCCATTGATCGGATAGAGTCCCACAAACAAGCTGGAGAAATGATTTACTCCACCCTTATAGGAAAGGCCATGGCTAACCACAAGCTGCAGGATTCATTAGATAATGTGACAACCCAGTACAAACTGGAAAAATCTTCATCATAGGACAAAGACAATAGAATAAAATCATTGGAGGACTTGGTCATTGAACTCAACCATGATCGAAGTGACATTAAGGCTACTAAACAATTGATCAAGAAGAAGAATGTGGACATAGAAGCCCTCAAGAAATAGCTTAAGTTGCCTCATTCACAACATCCATAGACAAAGGAGGTCCTGGAAAATCAAAGCAACCATGAAGAGATGATGGACCTAGTGCTGCAACTGAATGATCAGTTGAAGGAGATGGAGAAAGAACTAGATAGTTTGATGCAGCTCAAACAAGCTAGTCTTGATGATGCTCTTGCAACTGTCATTCAAAAACTTACCATTACTATACCTTCTACATTGGCAACATCCTTATCTCCCACTGCTCCAATGGCGAATGCACTACTGGCATCTACACCAACTACATCAGCAACATGATCAATAGTAACAGGCTCTACAAGTGATGAAGCAAATAGGCTGCTCAAAGCAATGGAAGAAATATCCATTCAGACCACTGAGATGAGCAGACTTAAGGAGAAAGTCACCAGCCTGGAAACATACTACAAATTGGCCCAAATCATACACATAGAAGAACAACAAAAGGCCACAAGAATGACTCAAAGAATCAAAATCCTCGAGAAAGAAATGACTCTGAATGAACCTCTAGGTTAGGCTAAGGAACAACTGTGGGCTAATATCATTGACTCTATCAGTGATATTTGGCCATCCATTCAAGTTACTTTTGAATAGATTGATTTGATAAAGCAGGCTATAGAATCCATTCAGAGAGTTAAAGCAGAACTTAGAGATATGCCAGAGGAAGCTGCAAGAATCATCCATTTCCGAAACTCCAAGAACTAGAGATACCTGACAGGATAGGTACAATTTTGGAAGTTAAAAGAGTCCTCACTAAGATAAATTTGATGTTGAACTTGGAGGATAAGTGTCAAACCATGCAACTGGCCATTGAAAGGTTCATGGTAAACTTCAAACTTTTGAGGCAAAAGGGATTACCAAATACCTTAGTTATAAATGATAAGCTATTGACAGAAAAAGATTACAATAAGAAGATCAGAGAAGTGGCCAAAGATCAGGTAAACACTTCATCCATGAGGGGCATGCCAACAGGAAAAGTATTATACCAAACTTTTGAAAACTTGTTTTACCTCCAACATGAGATAAACCATCTTTTTTTCAATAGGCCTAGTTTTTCCAAATACACAGAGGCAGATGATATATAAAGAAAAATGCTCAATATCCAATTACTATATGCTAAGACATGGGAAAAACTCAATGATTTATTGTAGGAAATACACGGTAAAAATAAAAATGTACAGTAAAAAGTAAAAGTTCATAGTAAAAGGATATTGACAAGACAACAAGGTTAAAGAGTATTAGATGAAAGTGTATCAAATGAAAAATCATAAGTAAATATCACATCCAACATGAAGACCAAACAACCAAGCAACTTAAAGGGAAAAATATCAAAGACTAGAAGACAACAAAACCTAAATAATAGGGGCAACAAACAACAGTTCAATAGCTGTCTCTATCTTCTTGCATGAAGATATTTCCTTTTCCTAGATTAGTTCTCAATGCAGTTTGAGATATTTTGTAAATTATTTTTGAATAAGTACTTCATAATTCGAAGCATTGAGTGTGGATTTCTATACATTTGTAAAGTTATTTTGATCTTAAACAAAAGGCTGATTGTATCAATTTTCAATTCAACAGGATGGATCAAGTAATAAAAATATTGCACTACAGGATTCATGAGATGAGCTATTTGCAGTGAAGTATCTTATTTGTCTGATTTTGTTACTTTCTTATGTGTTTCAATAAACTTAAATTTTATCCAAATTTGAATGAATTAACTGGAAATATAACTCAGAACTTGTTTAAGTACACTTTGTTTTGCACAATTAGTCATTTATATGTTTTCCTCTGATATCCGAATTTGAGAGCCCTTAATTGATCTCCCATCTTGGTTGACCTCTTTCATTCTCTCCATAATCTGGCCTAAGGAACCATTAATTTCTCCCTGGATATGATTAGTAACCATTTCACCATCCAACCTTTGATATCTATAATAACTCACCTATCTTGCCCTGTAGACACTATTTTTAGAGCTTGATCCAGTCTAGTTTATCTAACATTCGACCCCATAGCCCAATTGTAAAAGACAATCCTTTTTCATCTAAGTAAGTGATCCCACACCCAAATTCAAATAAAAGACCTGAGCACAATAATAACTAGCCTAAAATAATTTTAACTTAAACAAATTTAAATCATAAAGAGAGAGCCCTCTCTGAAATCAAGAAGGCTAGATCTTGATCTCCAAAGTTGGTTTGTGGTTACCTCTATCATTTCTTTTTCTGAAAAACTTACAAGAAATTTTGGAGTGATAATAGATTCCATGATAAATCTAGTGGAACTTCAGAAATTATATATAATTTAAGGCTAAGTTAGAAAATTGCAAGTTACCAGGAAAAATTAAAAGAAAAACTCTTGACTTGGTCGTTGTTGAGGTTTTTTAAAGATATCACCTGCTAGAAAGGGAAGCATAAGATGTTGGGTAACATACACATGACAATGAGAGTGAATATTATATACTTTGAGAAATATATTTTCCTAATGGGAATTGAAGGAGTAGTGATAGTGAAATGTAATAAAAAAAAAAATGAATGATTAGGAACAAGTAGATAACAGAGTAAGTTAACTAATCTTTTGTGTTCAAGGCAGCATTTAATAACATCACTGTTTCTCACATATACAGGGAGCATAATGGACTCGCTGACAAATTATCCAAGGAGGCCGCGCTGATGGACAGAGGCTTATGGGAGGTCACTGAGGTGAAAGAACAGAATGAATTCATATACTTTCACCGGCCTTACATAGACCAAGGATATCAGCTCGCACCAGGACCTTAACATGCTACACAGTCTTTTTGTTTTTTGAACGACATAAAATGTTTATACATGATGAATAGAAAATGTAATTATTATATGATACTGTGGTTTGATATCAGCCCTATGACAAATTGTAAACAATTTAAAATTTTGATGAATCCATAGTGCTATGCACAATATTTATGTAAATATGGAACACTGTGATATATACAGTGGGAACCACATATGCGTAAAGCATCTACAATATGTAATTTTTCCAAATATAATGAAAAATTACGGATTTTTCCAGCAGAAAAAAAACAGAGTAAGGTAACTAAGGAAATGTGGCATGAAGTTTTAAGAAATATTTAAAACTGTGATAAAATAAGGCTGGCAACATATTGACATAAGCTTTACTTATGTTTGATGATGTGTGAAATCTTATCATGGAAAGTGCAACATACCACCAATCAAGGGTACCCCAAGGAAGTACTTTAAAATAACTTCAAAATGAATTTAATAGACATAAAATAAGTTTTTAAAAAGAAATATTTAGAAGAGAAAATGCATACAAAATCATCGTGTTAAGATCATCAAACTGACAAGTGTGTGGAAGTGGGTGACAGAAACAAAATTTAAAAAAAAGGAAAAGACCCCCTGTAGCCTCTAGACACATTGATTAATAATTTACAAAATAGAAAAGTAAACCCTAAGAAGAGCGTTGGAAGCGAACTCATGGGTGAAATGTATCAGAAAAATATTGTTGTAAGGTGGCAGTGTAAAATATTGTTATATTTTATTGATTCTAAACATCCTTGTATTATTCTATGAGGTGCCCTTGAATGGTCAGGGTAGTTCCTTTTAGTATTACTTTGTTCTTTTAAGCCTTGATAGGTTATTGAAGGAAAACAAGCAAGGAGATTACCAAATAGGTGACTATTGAGTGGGTGGTATAATGAAGACATGGGCTATTCTCATACTAGGGTAAAATAGTTGTTATTATCACTCATAGGACCATACATGTTAGATGTATTAAAGTAACATGTTGTGGAGGAGTGAATAACAAGTTGCAAACCATATATACAAATGAATTATTTTGTAATAATGTAGAAAGTATGAGATGGTCCACACGTCTCTGAGCACAAAAGGGATAAATTTTATGAATGTGCACAAAAGCTAAATTGTGACCTATAACATTGGGTGAGAAGTGCCAATATTAAGAGTGTTGCTAAGTGGACTTGGATTTTTGTGTTAAGAGAAAATAGAAATCAACCCAAGATGCGCCTAGCTAATCCTACTCAGATGACAATGTAGCAGCCTTGAAAAAGGTATACAAAAGGAAGTTATCCTAAACTTACTTATGCATGGTGAATGCGTATGTAACCTTTGAAATTAAATGATAACATAATAATGCTATCAAGTATGACAATGCACTAGCTGCAATCTATCATAAGAGGCAAGAACAATAAATGGTTTTTGAAATAATATTACCTTTATGTAAATAATGCAAACGGATGTGAAACTTCCATAATTTGTAATTTACAATAAAACCACATGGTGGGGCCTTTGTAAAATAATATAATCATTGGGTAAAAAAGAAAAAAAATATATTTATTATTATTGTGGTAAATTGGGAGTGATGTTGCTAACTCCTGTGGAGTGCAGAATATTAACCCTTGTTGGGTTGTGATGTCTGCTAATGACTCTTTTTGGAAACATAAACAACAATGGATAAAGTTTGAAATGACTTTGTATATGCTTCCTAGATATTGATTGATGGATAACTAATGACAAATTTGATACCATACAAGGAACACTGAGGGAAAACTCAGTAGAAACCCCTTAAAGGAATCGACAAAAGAACTATGCTGTCAAGAAAAGAACATGTGGGGAATTTAAATTTGGAGACCATGTGTATGTAAGGGTAAAATATAAGAAAAACCTTGGACATGGGGAAGTTGTATAAATTATCCTGTTGATTTTGTGGGTTTTTCCAAATTTTTGCCTGAATTTGACCCGTGGCCTATCAGCTAGTGTTACCTAGTCACATACGTGTTCACAACATATTTCATGTTTCCTTATTAAAGAAATATATTTATGACCCTAGACACATTATCAATTGGAAATAGAAATTACTATTTTTATTTCCTTTCTTGTATTATTTAACTCAAAATTTCAGCTATTAACGGAGTTATGATAAATACGTAACTAATAATTTTCATTTTAATTATGATTGTAGGTCGAACCAGATAGGGAGATCTTGGTCGAAACCCTACATATACTCGATCATTGAAAAATCACACTATGGAAGTGAGTTAACACCTATATTAGAGTGCAAAGGAGGCACTTTAGCCCGGATGAGGCAACCTGGGAGGATGAAGCTCTTATGTAGGAAGAATACCATAGTTGGTTTCGACAAGGGATGGAAAAAACACCGAGGGTGGTGTTTCACTTCAGGGGGGGGATATGTAACACCCCTCAGTGGAAATGGTAATTGTTTAATTACCTTGGTTTGGAAACAATGTGATAGACAGTGGATCAGAAAGGGCCTAAGGTGACTAAGTATTAAACATGGTAATTTATTTCATTTTATATTATGTTAATGTCCTTAACAAATATTGTTAAGGTTAACCATGGAAATTATAAGAAAGTAGTCATGCTAAATGATAATTTGACTTAGCAGGAAGTTACTGTATAGTTACTCCCCAACATATAACCATCTCCGTTTTAGGAAAAGAGAGCTAAGAGGGGAAAGGAACAATAACCCTGAGGCGATCAAGATAGATGAGGGAATTAATCTCAGATAGGACATTGCGAAGAGTAGGCATGACACTTCCATGCAAGATATTCTTGAGCTGATGAAAATCAAGTGGAATTCCTGAGCAATTTGGTAGTTCTGTGTGAATCCTAGGGCAACCAAGCCTTAGATAGACCTAGTTTGGTCTCTGTTTAGAGGAAAAATTGGCCTAAAAGTGAACTGGCTCAAGGGGAGCATAGGTGCTTGTGGAAACCTAAACATTTTGAAATAGATAAGTGTTATGTGAATTTTTGTGAACAATTATACAAATACAATTTATTTATTTTGTGAATAATTCTAGACATGATCTAGAAAATAATTGAAATGTGTGTTGATAGTAGACTACATGAAATCAATTTTTTGAATTCCGAATGAAGGAAAGGAATGAATATTTAGAAATCTAGTTATGGGTATGGGGTTATTATTCTATGGTAGTGCCCTAATTAAAGGGCTAGATTAGTCCCTTTTCTTGTTGGCTGGGGCCAACAACCAGGGAAAAATTCGAACTTGAGGTAAGTATTATTACAATGAGATGATTTAGGAGAGTCCTTATCCATATTTTGAGCCAGAGTTGCAATAATTTTAAAAGAATGAACAAACATTTGATATACAATATAGTAACTCTCCAAAGAATTAAGAACAAGTATATAAACATACATTAAGAAAAGTGGAAAAGAAATTGGGATGCTTCCATTGTACAATTAATGTCAACATTCAAATGCATATTGAAACATGCCAATGGGAATATAAACAATGCTACTTTTTTCCAAGGAACTAGAAACACCATGCGTTACAGTGTATTACACATTTAGTCAGTGTGTCAATCCCAAATATAGTGTAATTCAATAATTTTGGAAGAAACAAGTTTATCTATAATAAAAGATAGAGGCATTGAAAAAAAAGGAAAAACAAACCCTAGGCATATAGTTATCATTCTAATATATGTTTAACTACTGATACATAGATATAATCATAATTTCATTAAGAATGCATGATTTTTAATAGCACTGAACATGTATGCCAAGAGTCGGTCGTAACTAGAGCCAAAATGTTTTGAGTGTTACAAAACGAGGGACCCTTGTGGAAAATAGATTGCCATATTATATATCATTTATTTTAGCTACAAATTAGTCAAAAAAAGATAGGTCATATGCTCAGGAAGATGAAAACTCCACCTAAATCCAAATCAAATTTCTAGACCAACTTTTATACTAGTGAAAACTATTTCGTGAAATAAAAATTTTAGTCACTCAAATTTCTAACAATTATTAGGCTTGAGGGTAAACCCTAACTGGGTACTAGTGAAATCATGTAGGAAATACTGAAACCCTTGTAGGGAATAGTCAAAAGGTAGAATTTGCAATAAAGATTTAAATGTTGGGTAAGAGCCTAGTAATGTAGAAGGACGTGAAACCCTTTTTTGCAAATTATTCCTCCATCATCACATACCTACGATAGAGAGACAAAATATCAACAAAGATCCATACCCATCAAAACAAACATCAAACTTAGTATTCATACTAGCCATGAGTACTTGTTGAGAGGGGGTAAGGTTGTTGCAGACTCTTGGAATCTACTATGAAAATAACAATAGATGTAAAAGAATATCCCTAGGAAAAATAATTAGGTAAATCATAAGCCCAAGTTTGAGGCTTATCTTTAGGTAAGGGGCAGAAGGGTGTATCCCCATTCCTCCTCGTTTAGGAACCAACTCATCTATTTATAGATTAGAAATACTAGCTAAGCTGCAATAAATGTGGTTATGTAAGATTTCACTGACAAAGGAATCATAATAGTAACTCAGATGTTTTTGGAGCCAAGAAAGTATTGGATGGACTAGCGAGGGTTTTTAGTTGCCGAATCTTGCTCCAGACCATTCCTGTGCAAATGAGCCAACGGCCACAAGCTCCAAAAGGGGGTATTTACCCTCGTAACTCCCTCCATCTAGATCAATGGCCTAAAACTAACCCCAATTCTTCACCATGTGGATGAATTTCAACTCAGATTACCACCACACCTCTTATTTTTGGCATAGATTACCATGGCTAAGTTCTGGAGGGTTTGAATGATGTGATTTAAGCATAGTCTCAACAAGTGATAAGTTGTGTACCCTAAAGAAGAATCACAACATTTAACTTTGCAATAGTGTGCGCATGCCTAACACTTAGAAGTGATTAATAAATATAATGTATCAAAATAAGGACTACGATAAAGGTCAGCAAGATTAAAACTTATATATATAACAAAAATGTATAGTAAATGAACCATCACAGATATATAATTGGGAAGCATAGAGAGTAACTATATAACTAGAAAGTGGATGGATATCTATATATATATATATATATATATATATATAATATATATATATATATATATATATATATATATTATGTGAGGTAATAAGAGGGGGATGTGAAAAGTGGTATTAGAGTTGAAGGGTTCAATATCGTGGCTTGTTTGAGGGAAAATAACAACAAACCATGTTGTGTTTTGTAGAGGAAAAGAGCTAGAAATATGTTAATTGTGCCTATAGGACCAAATTTTTTACCCTTAAATCAAATATTGAGATATGGGTATTGTGGTCCATATTACTTATGTTTTTTAAAGAAGTACATAATTGGGGGCAGGAATCATCAAGATAAATATCAATGTCTAACTTCAATTATGAAATATTGATGGAAATTATTACCTACAAAATGGGTATGTTGGGCACTTAGGGGAGCAACAACTCCTTAGAAAATTTAGTTAGTAAATTATACTTTTCCACTATTGGATAGTAATCAAAGAGAGAAATTCATGATATGTAATAATCGTTGGGTGAAATAAGGTAAATCAAGCACAAAGCAAGTGCTTATCACCTCTTTCATCATTTAAATTGTTTCCCGTGCTTTTTCTGACTAGCTGAAGGCTCCCTTTTTGGTGAGATTTGTAAGAGGAGTTGTTAACTATGATAACCCCTTAACAAATTTCTTGTAATAAGTGCAAAGGCTAAGGAAGCACTTCAACTATGTGACATTGTTTGGGGTGGGCCATTCAATGCTTGCCAAATTTTCTCCTGATGCACCCGTACCCCATCATGACCAATCACATGCCCTAGATAGAGCATCTATGTCATGCCAAACTTACACTTGTACTCATTTGCATATAATTCCTTCTCCTCCAGAATTCATAACACCTCTTCTAAGTGCCTCAAGTGGCATTTCCATGTATTACTATAGATCAATATGTCATCGAAGAAGACTACTAAGTACTTCCACAATTGCTTATTAAATACATGGCTCATACAAGATTGGAAATTCACGGGAGCATTGGTTAGCCCAAATGGCATAACCAAGAACTAGTAGTGCCCATAGTGGAACCTAAAATCTATCTTCGAGATAGCTTGCTCCAAAACCTAGATCTGATGGCGAGAATGAAGATCAATCTTTGAAAAATATTTGGCCCCTTTTAACTCATCCCTCAGCTCATCGATCTTGGTAATAGGATACCGGTTCTTGATTGTTTTCTTATTGAGAGCTCAAGAGTCTATACACATCCGCAAGGTGTTGTCCTTCTTATCCATCACTACCAAAGAAGTGAATGGACTAGAGCTTGGGTGAATGTGGCCCAATCTAAATAACTTATTTATGGCATTTTTTATTCCATCTTCATAAAATTTGGGATGTCTATAAGGAGTGGTTATAACTACCTACATACCATCCTCAAGTTCTATGACATGTTCAAGGCCTCTATCTAGTGGTCTACCTCTAGGAATATCAACAAAAAATTTATGATGTTTATGAAGTAATACCTGAAAGTATTTCAAGTGCTATTGTGGCTACTCCTACTGCCTGTTGTATGTAATAAGGCACTCCACTTTCCACTCGATATAACCTCATTTCAATACTACCTCCATGTGGTTGGATGATACAAGCTTGGGTAGGTATTCATGCATCGATCTTAAGACTACCCTTCTGCCATCTATTGAATCGTTGAACTCCATCTCCATGTTCTCCTGGTCTGTGGTGTACTTTCTGATGTATTAAAGCCATTGAAACCCTAACACCGCATTAACATCCAACACATCCACCATGAAGAAGTCATTTGTCACTGTGTAGTTCCCCATGGTGAGTTGTAGCTTGGGAATGCACCCGTTTTATTCCATTTGATGTTTCCCTTGTATGACAACTATAAAACCATGAAACTATGTTGTAGGAAATCCCCTTCAATCCACCAACTCAGTATCTATGAAGTTGTGAGAAGCTCCACCATCAACTAATACTGTCACTTTGTGCCCTGCTATAATCCCTCTAACTATGAAAGTGTGATATCAAGGGAATCCCGACATAGAAGCTAAAATAAGATATTTTCCCTCCACATGAAAAGACTCACCTCTAACACTTTGGTGCATATGCCCCTGTACCTGTTCCTATACCAGTCCCTGTATCTGCTCCTAATCCCCATCGTCATTGTCACTTTTTGTGTACACAACAATGTAATGAGATTTGCCTATTTTATGTTTGCTAGCACAGTTATGCCCCAGTGCCCATGGATACTGATAGCTGAACAACGTTTCTTCTTCCTCAACTCCTTCTCGTTCTCCTCATCCAACTTTAGTTTTCCGGTTGATTCCTTTTGGGGGAGCTTGACCTCTTTACCTTTCTGAGAGAAAGAAGGTTTAGGAGTGAATTTAATTTTGGAAGTGACATCCTGTAAGTCCTATGCGTTTGGAAGACCCATCAAAATAGGGGATGGCCACCTTCCCCAAATTTTTTTGTAGCTCCTGATTCTTCCTTGCAAACCTATTAGATAGTTTGGGCCTGCTCTTCAACTGAAGGTGGCATAAATCAATAAATTTCATAGAAACATGAAAATCTTGTCCTAGAGCTTGCTAATGATCCATATAATATACATAAGGGTTTCCAAAATCAACCTGCTCTGTTAAGTCCTCTGCAGTATCTTATACAAATTGAGGCATAATGGATCTGGGTATCTTACTAGCAGTGTGTGATCGGTTCTGCACATGGGTACAATCTTGAATTCCCTCAACATTGTTGGACTCCTCCCCATTCAATGGCTCCTTCCCAGTGGAAGTCTTATGTTTTTCATACCTTCCATCATATCCACCATCTCTTTTTGGCCCTTGGCCAAGTCATTTATATCCATGAGAAAGATATTAAAAGCTTGTTCCTACTTATCTGCCATATCTATTCGTTCAAACTTTAGGTGTTTTCTCTATTCCCTTGCCCCTTTCTGGTGTCTCTTAACTCTTTTTATTAAGGATATTTTCCTTTGTAAGGGAAATTGGTTCTTTGTAAGTATGTTTTCTCTTATATGTTACTCCTGTATATGGATTTTCGTCTATCATGAAAGCCATATCTAGGAGAAAATAAGTTTTCAAGCTGTTAACCCACAATTGAGCCATGACTAAGGTGTGATACCATTGTAATAATATGACTTGTTAAACTTATGATTTTTATATAAATTATCTAAGCGTTTTTGGTTGAAATTTTAGTAAAATGTTTCTTTATACAAGTTATCTATAGACTATTGTAGGTGTTCATCATACTTTTTTCTTTCTAGAAATAATCACAGTGAATAACATGCATCAAATATCACCCTCAAGAAGCTCAAGCTAATTTAATTTAATTCTCAGAATTTCACTTAGATCTGGTATATTGAATGAAAGTAAATATCACAACTTTTCCTCTCTATTTACTTATGCACAATATACAATATTCAAGAACAAAGAGAGAATAAGTGAACCCGGGAATGAAAAAATTCCAAGTATCACACAACAAGGGAATTCAGAGAACCACTTGGATTTAGGATTAACATCTCCATCAGACATCACATGCCCTTTCTTCAATTATAAGCATTGCCAAAAATAAATATGTTGGACCATAACTTCTTGAATCGTTCCTGCATCACCAACTTACCCCTTGGGACATGAAACATAGATGGTATGTTGTCTAGAAGAATGAGTCTCTAGCACGTATGAACACCAGTGATAAACCTCCACACATAACCAATTATAAAACAAGATGTGCGACGCCAGTCTTCTAGGTTTATATCAGTCACCTGTATATTATTTCATGCCCCACCATAGTGTATAAAATAACTCCACGCAATCATGTAATAATAACCACATTTAGTTGTGATGATATGACCCAAAGTCTCAATAAGACTTAAGAACCATCCAAAATATGTTTAATTACATCCATGTAGAAGGTGCATGCCCCACGTCCAACAGTTGAGTGTGGGAGTTTGGTTACCACAGAGCATAGGCCCCACAATGGATACACTTGCCTCAGACACCAATACACAACCAAAGAAATTAAGGAGGACACATACATCAAAGGGGTACTTGTGATTTTTGACAAGGGGCTCGAGCTGCTCCTCCAAGACACCAAACAACTCAGTAGTGACCATGTTTCCAACAATGAACACAAGTAAACTCGGGCTAGGCTGTTTTCATAGAGTCATGCTATAACATAGTGAGAATATTGGCCTATGAAGGATATAATGCATTCTCTCTTAGAGCTAGTGATTATAACATTTACTGGGTCTTCCTCTCCCACCCACAATTTCCAGTTTTGTACATGAGATCACCTAAAAGAGAATATTTATAAGAAGAACAACATATGTGAGTAAAATCAACTAATAAAACCATAATAAGTTGATATTGACTGAAAATATTCTACTCCATTGAACCTTAGTGGTGAAATTTGAGTGATATCACTCTCAAATTCCAAACTAGGGTGTCTAATTTCAACATCGAAGTCTGTTATAGAGGCTAGGTTTCCAAAATCTCTCCTAATCTCTTTCTCTAAACTCACACAATGCATGAATGAATAGAGTCTCTTGATTTTCCTTCTTTAATGATTTTAGGATTTCCTTTTAACCTTCACCTTCCCCTCTTTTTTTGGTTCTTTATTATATTCACTTTTATAAAGTCAATTTATGAAGTTAAAGTGACTTCTAACTTTCTTAGGAAATACCACTCTTTCTCCTTTTTGAACTTTATAAAGCTTCCTTAGGAACTTTAAGTCCCCTTATTAAATATTTCCCTGCTTTAGCCTATGGGAACCACTTTAGGCTAGCGGACTCCATCTTAAGCTTTCTATGGGGATGCGAAAATTACATAGTTCTTCTACTACATTATAATATATCGACCTTCCTCTTGGATCATATCTAACAACATATGACTAGGTTACTTTACTTGGAAACTCTACATAAAATACCTATTCACATTTCCTTTGAAGAACATAGGGCTCTGATCCTGGCTTGAGATTCCTTGTATGTACCATGGTAAATCTATTAGCATGCTCAATAACAATTCTATCAAGGTCACGTTCATGGATTCATAGCCTAAACCATTTGACATCGAACAAACTATTTTTAAGGATTCAAATTCACACTCAAGTACTTCATGCAAATACCCATAGTATCGATACTCAGAGACTTCTAAATTTTTATCACCTTTAGAGGAAACATTGATAACCTGAAATACTATAGTTATCCACTATAAAAAGTTTTCATCTTTTCATCCAACCTTTTGAAGTGAAATTTTAATCCATCACACCACATTTTGTTGTGGTGTTTCAACTGCAATATGTCAAACACATAAAAAGTGCATTGTCAATTTATAAGCATGTTTATATTTGGAAATTTTTTAAATTAAGAAATAAACACACCATATTTATCGATATAATTGTAAAAAAGATAAGTAGTACAAATATGGGTGAATATGCTTGCCTGATAACCTTTTAAACTATATCCTAAATTGATTTTCTTCTGTGTAAGATTGGTATCTCCACTACATTGAGCTTCTTTGGCCAATGTAGATACACCATACCATGATAACCTACCATTATTAGTTTGTTTGTATCATTCAACCCATACCTTCATTCAATCAAGATTGTTCACAATGTATAAATGTATTGCATCCCACTCTCGACCAGATGTAGTAAAATAAAACATTTAACATATATATAATTAGTTACCATGTTATACCTTCGTAATAATGCATTATGCAGGAAGACTAAAAATTAACTAAATACGATTTACATAAAAACAAAAAAGTCAAATGTGCTATAATCTCCACCATCTACATACATATCACTTTCCTCATTCTACCTTTCCCCAATAGGTGCTCCCCTTCAAATTTGTTCATGGATTTGACATCCCAAATGCGATCTAGTACATTAATACTTTTTCCTATTGCAGGACTATGATGAATATAAACCATGGTTTGGTATACCATATATCCCTCTACTATAGAACCCTTAGGACCTGCTCTTTGTTTGACCAAAGCATTCAATGATTTAAAGTGCCTTTCAATCATCCACATTGATCTTGTGTGTACATGTCCATACTTTTCAATCTTCTCAACTTGGTGTATGAGGTAGTGTTCTTATGCATTGAAACATGTTAGAGGTTGATAAATTTTCATTTCACATATTACATGAGGAATTGGTTTCCTCCATTAATTTATATCTTCTTTATCAATTTATTTAGATGAAAATCATCTACAAATGAAGCATAAAATTAGAGGTTTCAACAAAAAAAAGTATATAGCACATGATGACAAGTAAAACACATGCAATAAAAAATATGTGACACAACAACTTATTGAACAAGTTACACTTTGCACATAAATCTCCACTTAGCTCATGTATTTTCCAAGATCATATATAACTTTTTTGACATTAGTGTCAAAGTTTTATGGGAGGGATAGAGGTAGAACATTGTTGAGAAATGGCAACAAGAAATTCTAGTTCAATTTGTCCTTGAATTAAACTATGAATTAAAATTGAATTCTATTCTCATATCAACTTGTAAATAGTTCATTAAGTTTAATTGACTTAATTAGATTAGGAATTTCGAGTTGGAAGTATTTCTATAGTCATGTATATTTCCCCCTTAAATTTTAGGGGTCTACGATGAGTTTATTTGAGTTGTAATTAGATAACTCAGTTTGATTGAGATATAGACAGTTAAACTAGTTCTAATTGTTTGTGGAACTAGTAGAGGATTAGTAGTGAGTTGGTGCACTAGTGCATCCTCAATGCTATTCTAGCTAACTGAATATTCCCTCATGAGAAACTCATGCATGTCAGTTTAAAGAAAGACCCAATTGAGACTAGAGCACAGGGACAGTATACGATCAATTGTAGAATGATCCGAGTTGTACAGATCATGCATGTAATAAGAAGAGGACCTAGAATTGGATTGCGCAGATATGGAGGAAGGAATTCCCAATTAAATATGGGATATTCCTCACAGGAATTGCGCAAGGAAATAGGGGCTCAGCAGGCAACAAAATTGGCTAAGTGTTGGTCAGTACGGGCTTGTGAGGCAGAGAGTTGATCATACTTGTGTGGAATTGTTCTTGTGTGAACAAGATTTGTATTATCACTTAGATTTTTGATTAATACAATAGATAGTTGGGGTTTTGAGTAGTGGATTTCTATAGAGAAACAATTGTGCTATGTTTCTTTCATTATCTTCCTCTCGTCAATTATTGTTTTCATCGATTCTTGGTTTCCGTTGTTTAAAGAAGTAGAGTAGATTCTTGTCTTGTGTTTTAGTATATTACATGAGCTGTGAATCTATAGGAAAATATACATGGTATAGGAGTTGAAGACAATATACTAGAGGATATTTTGAAGTTTTGAGTTTTGGGTTACAGGTGAGATTGAAATTGGAAATACACACTTCTAGATTAGCAGATGGCATTCTACGGTTTACGGCTTGAGTATGCCTTGGAAGGAAACTAAAATTATACAGTTTGGAAGAACAGAATGGAAACTGTGAGGGAGGATAATGGCTTGAAGGAATTAATTGATCAATATATTCAGAAGAAAACAACTTTAGATGCACATAATCTAGCTAAATGGAAGAAGTGTCTGGCGAAGGCGAGGTGGATAATCCTTAATGGAGTTCTAGACCACATTGTCTCGAGTCTCCATGGGAAGGAAACTCTGTATGCTATGTGGAAAGAATTGATGAACGTATTCCAGAACAACGACCATAGGAAGTTGGAATTGAAAGACAAACTTTGTAAAATCAAGATGGATAAAAGTGTGAGCATTCCAAAATATTGGACCAAGTTCACTCACTATCGTGATGAGCTTGGAAGTGTTGGAATAAATGTTGTCGAGCATGATATGGTGAGTCTAGCTCTCTTAGGTCCTCTAAGAGTTGGAATAGATATTAGGACTCTATCAATGGGAGGGATAAGCTGCCATATTGGGAATGAATGTGGTCAGATTTCATGCAGGAGGAGATCAGGAGGAAAACCAGAGATGGTTCCTCATCAAATATTGATGATGAGGAAAACTATGCCTTAGTGAGTAAGGCAAGGAAAGTGAAAGGGAAGGTGTCCCATTCCAAATCAAATTATTTCCATGGAGGTAAGAAGAAAGACATGGAAAAGGCTAAGTGCTTTCATTGTCACGAGCCGGGCCACTTTGATACAAATTTTCCACTCAAGAAGTCCAAGAAGAAGTCCTCAAGAGGAGCAGCAGGTGAGGCTTTGGCCTCTCAATTCAAATTGAACTTTACTCTCATTGCATGCATGGTGTCATTAATGATGGGTAGTGTATGGTACCTTAAGGCTGGAGCTTCATTCCACATGAGTTGTGACAAGGAGTTGTTTAGTGACCCGGAGGATAAGGATCTCTAGATGCATATTGAGATGGGCGACAACGGGAGGTATAGTGCTTCTAGATTGGGCACAATTACTTTTCAGAGGGAACAGGGTTCTCCTCTCACCTTTAGGGATGTTACGTATGTGCCTAGGTTGAAGAATAAATTAATATCAATCACCATGCTTGAGGATAGAGGCTATGATGTGATCTTCTTGAAAGGAAAGGCGTTCCTTCGACACATAAGCATGGTAGAATTGAGGCTTCTGTGATCCATCATAATTGTAAACAGAGCTTCTGCGTAAATCACATCAAAGATATCAAAGAAGATAGGGATTTGAGTTAAGAATATTTATAAGTTGGAGGTAGAGGATTGTGTTTCTTTGAGCACGAAATAAGACAAGGTGCATAACTGATACGTTGGTGAGTTGTGGCACAAGTGATTAGGTCACTTGCATGATGGGACTTTGAAAATCATGCAACAAATCTCTACTGGTCTTCCCAAAGGTACGATATGAAAGTTTATACATGCAAGGGGTGTACTTTGGGAAATTAGACCAAGGCTTCCTTTCATGAAAAAGACAATTGAGAAAATGTGATTCTAGAGTGAGTCCATTCAAATGTGTGTGGACCATTCTTGATAGCACCCACTACCATACACATGTATCATGTCATATTTGTTGACGACTTTTCTCATAAATGTTGGATATTTTTCAAGCAAAAGAAGGACCAAACTTTCACAAGCTTTTGTGAATTTAAAGTATTGGTTGAGAAAGAGTCTGCAAGAAGGTTAAAGCATTGAGGAGTGATAATGATGGTGAGTATATCTCAAATGAGTTTAAGAACTTATGTGCAATAGAAGGGATTAAATGGGGGTTGACGACATCCCATAACCCACAACATAATGGGGTGGATGAGAGGAAGAACAAAAGCATTGTAGGGGAAACATGGACGATGTCGCATGACCAAGACCTACCACCACACTTGTGGGAAGAGGCATGCAACACAACAATTTATGTGCAGAATCATAACCCACATCAAATTCTTGGGATGAAGACATCATAGGAGGCTTATTTTGGTAAGAGACCAGATGTTGGTCACTTCAGGATTTTTGGGTCATTGGTATATTTCCATGTGACCAAAGATGCACGAAAGAAGCTTGAGCTAACAATAGAGTTGGTGATATTTGTGGGGTACACTAATACACCTCACAACTATTGGGTGTAATTTCTGACCAACATGATTACAATGGTTCCCAAGGATTTTAGATTCAATGAGGAGAAGGTCATGTGAATTTCCATTGAGAGGGAGCTTGAGCTACATGCTGTTTAGGAGCTTTTAGCTCCTATGGTTTAGGAGTCTTATATTTATGTGGAGAAGCCACATGAAGAGGACCTGGGAGTGGATACATCCACTTAGACAAGGTCTTCCAAAGATGGGAAAAAGCGCACCAAAGAGGCTGATAGGTTATTGCATGATGCACGGGAGAATGTCAGAGCACCAACATCTCATCCTAGGTAGAGGAGGTCAACTGAGAGGTAAACTGGATACATGGCTCTTATGAGCAGATGTGTTGATATAGAGAAATATTCCTTTGAGGAAGTAGTGCTAGAACCTGTTTGGGTTGTTTCCATGGTGGAGGAGTATGATTACATAGTTTGTAATAGTGTTTGGGATGTGGTCCCGAGACCAAAGGACAAGTTAGTGGTGAGTTCGCGATGGATTTACAAGGTAAATAAAGTTGTAGATGGTAGTGTAGAGAAGCATAAGGCTAGGTTTGTGGCTCGTGGATTTTCACAGATATAGGGGTTGACTATGATGAGACCTTTTCTCATGTTGCAAGGTACTCATCGATCAAATGTATATTGGTGCTATCAATGTAGATGGGTTGGAAGATACATTAGATGGATGTAAAGGCAATGTTCCTTACTGACACGATTGAGGAAGAGGTACACATAGAGATGCCTGAAGGTTTTGAGACCTTCGACCATGAGTCGCATGTGTGTTGGCTCAAGAGGGCATTGTATGGCTCAAGAGGGCATTGTATGGGCTGAAGCAATCATTTTGTGCTTGGTACACCAGGATTGATAGCTACTTCACCAAGTTTGGCTTCACCAAGAGTGAAGCGGATGCAAACCTGTACCACATAGTGGTAGAAGGCAAATTGTTCATCATTGTGTTATATGTCGACAATTTGATTTTGACAGGTGAAGATCAGTCGATCAATTCTTGTAAGGAGGGCCTTGTAAAATAGTTTGAGATAAAGGACATGGGGCTCATGCATTAATTTATGGGCATGGAAGTATGGCATGGTGATGGGGAATTGTTTGTGTGTCAGGGAAAGTATGCCAATGAGATACTCAGGAGGTTCTGCAGGGAGAGAAACAAACCCATGAAGACTCCTCTAGAAAGTAACTAGAGGAAGGAGGATGCTACTTCAGGGGAAGTAGTGGAAGCTACTGTTTACATGTAGCTTATGGGTTAATTCATGTATTTGGTGAACACATGACCAAATATGTGCTATGAAATTAACCATCTTAGTCAAGTGATGGATAAGCCTACCAAGATGTATTGGAAGGTAGCAAAGAATGTGTTGAGATAACTCAAGGGAACTACTCAATATGGATTTTGGTACAAATGGACAGAGGGAATGAAGCTTCAAGGCTTCACTGTTGAAGATTAGGTAGGGAGTGCATCTGATAGGAAGAGCACATCAGGATGGATATTCAGTATTGGGTTGGTGATAGTTTCTTAGTACAACAGGAAACAAATATTGGTTACACTTATTTCGACAGAGGCAGAGTGCATGGCTACAAGTTAGGCAACATGTGAGGCCAAATGGATGAGGAAGATACTGTTTGGTTTGTTTGGTCAGTAGATGGATCTAGCTGTGATTTACTGCGATAATAAAATTTGTATCAAAATCTATGAAAATATAATTTTTCATGATCAGTCCAAGCATATTGATATCTAGTATCATCATCTCAGAGATTGTGTATTGAGGCAGATTATGTTGTTGGAGTACGTTCCCATGGAGGAGAAAGATGCTGACATTTTGACAAAGGCATTGTCAAGATGTAAATTCGAGTTTCACAGAGATAGGATTGAGGTAGCTGATAATCCCTTTCTTATTGAGAGGGAGTGTTGAGAAATGGCAACAAGAAATTCCAGTTTAATACGTCCTTGAATTAAACCATGAATTAAAATTGAATTATATTCTCATAGAAACTTGTAAATAGTTAATTAAGTTTGATTGAATCAATTATCTTAGGAATTTCATGTTGAAAGTATTTTGTAGCCATGTATATGTTTTCCCTAAATTTTAGGGGTCCAGGATGAGTTTATTTGAGTTTTAATTAGATAACTCAGTTTGACTGAGTTATAGATAGTTAAACTAGTTCTAACTATTTGTGGAACTAGTGGAGGATTAGTAGTGAGTTGGTGCACTGGTGCATCCTCAATGCTACTTCGGATAAGTGAAGATTCTCTCATGAGAAATTCATGCATGTCAGTTAAGAAAAAGGCCCAGTTGATTCTAGAGTGCAGGGACAATGTACTATCAGTTGTAGAATGATATGAGTTGTACAAATCATGAATGTAATTAGAAGAGGACCTAGATTTGGATTGCATAGTTATGGAGGAAGGAATTCCCAATTAAATATGGGCTATTCCTCATAGGAATTATGCAAGGAAATTGGGGCTCAACAAGCAGCAAAAATTGGCTAAGTGTTGATCAGTGCGCGTTTGTGAGGCAGAGAGTTGATCATACTTGTGTGGAATTTTTCTTGTGTGAACGAGCTTTGTATTATCACTCAGATTTCTCATTAACACAATAGATAGTTGGGGTTTTGAGCAATGGCTTTCTCTATAGAAACAATTGTGTTATGTGTCTTTAATTATCTTCCTCTTGTTGATTATTGTTTTCATTGATTCTTGGTTTCCACTATTTAAAGAAGTAGATTAGATTCTTGTCTTGTGTTTTAGTACATTACATGAGTTGTGAATCTATAGGAAAATATACAAACATATTGTAACAAAAATATCGATCGATCATTACTTTTTCCCAAATTAGTAGAAAAAAATAAGTTGTTTCACCAATGTATAAACATATGCACCAAAATAATTACGTTAATGAACACATGCCAATCACGAGTTTTTACCCCACCTAATTCGTCTTCATTTGTTAGGATATTCTTTATGTTTGAAGAAAATCTAGTTGGATATTGAATTTTTTCCAATAGCCTATTTAACATCCTTGCATTGCTTCTCTGTCAATAATCATGGAAGGGTGCTTATATTTTTGCTGTCTCCATTGATATTTGAATGAGTTGCACTTTGAAATGCATGGTTGGCCTCCTTAATGTCATTAAAATTCTTGATTTTTTTTTCTTTATCTCTCCTTCCATCTAATATTGGACATAAGGTCTTTGTTACATTCTTCTCTATGTGCATTGTATAAAAAAATGAACAATTTCTAGGTTCTGATAGTATGGGATTCAATTGAATTACTCGGGATAACTTTTCATTCCCCATGGAAGTTCCCTGTTATTAATGCTTTGACGACCTACAATGTGAATCATAGTTAAATATGTTATAACAATGATATGATATGTCAATTAGTATAGTTAAGAAAATTCCATAAAAATATAAAATAATCCAAACATATCATGTATATTGATACCTAGAAAATTTGATCCATACCTTGAGAGACTCTATTATATTGAAACTTCCATGAAAAAGGTGTCATTGTTCGTGGTCTTAGTATAGTCTCTTCTTTCCCATTGAAAATATGTTTTTCAATAACTTCAGTACCTATGGTTCTTAGAAAGGAAGAATATACTCATTAAATGCCTCCTTTCTTAAGCTTCTTGAACGACAATATTTCAACTTAGGACCACAAACTGGAAAATAAATTTTACCCTTTGTTTGAAGACTTGAAGAGATGGAATAATTTTTATATCAATTATTTTAAGTACGTACAATCAAGGTCAAACTATTTAAAAAAAAAAAAAAAATTAACTTCATAAATTGAAACATTATTAAATTACAAGGTAACAATATAACATACCACAAAAATGTGTTAGCCTTGGGGCATCATGAACTGTCCACACAAGCACATCATTGAATTCAAATTCCCTTTGTGCATCTACTAGTCTAGAGATATCATACATAGTGACACCATTCCATAACTCCACTAGCTCATCGATAAGAGGCTCGATATATACATTCATATCTTTGATCTGGTACTTACCTAATTTTTTTTTGTGTAAATCAGACTAATTCTATTATATTACAAAAAAGTTACAGTGAGTTACATCCGCCACCCTGAGTTGGCTACGTGAGCATTTTAACATTCTGAGACCTATACTGAGCCTGAGAAAAATGGAACTATGAAACTGTCCGCTGACTAGAACCATCCATAACTGAAACCCAGACTAGAACCAGCCAAAACTTAACCTTCCTCTCCTTGCCATAGTGAGAGAGGAGCGTACAGACCCCGACATGACCGACATAGCTTGACATTGCCGACGCAGACTTTAAAATCGACATTACAAACATAGGCTTTATAAGCAACTTGAAAGTTGAAATTACAGACGCAGATTGACTCTCATTACTGACAATTGAAGCTACAATAACGACCAAAAACTGAACCCAGAGGTTCCATACCACCCCGAACGACCGAGTCGCTTTCCTAGGTGCATGGGCTTGGTGGCTCCTCCACCGCTTGACTGATGAATGCACCTGGTTGCTCCTCTTCCACTGTGCATCCATAGGAGTCTAAGTTTGAAGCGCTCGTGTCTGTGTATGGCGCGTTTTCTCTCTCAGGATCGCTTGGTCCAGCTCGTTCTCCCGCCACCGCACCCGTGGCTTCCAGAGGCTGTAGTTGCTGACCCGGAACAGGCGAGGGTGGCCGTGGTGCTGCATGGGCTTCTGGTCGGGCATCATGGTCGCATTTTTAAATGCGTACTGAGACATAGTATACCGAATTGTCCAGCCGACACGGGATTCGGAAGCGGGTTGCCGGATGCCTCCCGAATGGACACACCCTGGCTCTTCCTCTTCCCCTTCCTCGTCCACGTGCTCGGCGAGCTCCGGGAGAGCGGATTTCCTCCTCAGATGCTGAGGAGCATGGCGATGATGCCCTTCCTCTGGCACCTCCTCTGGAGCCTCCCCGTCTGCAGGCGCCACGCTGCCGCTCACGTGGCATCCTGCGAGCAACACAGAACCAATTCTACCCAGAGATTGTGAATGATGGACACCACTGTGGATGTTGGACCCTTGCAATAGCTCCCACACCAAATTACACACCAAATTGAGAAGGAGAGATGGAATATGGATATAAGCAGCCTTGCTTACCACCCTGGTCGAAAGCTGAGCCCTTTCAGGAGCTGCGTGGAGTGAGCTGCTTCCGGAGGGCCGAGCAGACCAGAACCAGAGGACCAAATCTTGAACCAGGACACCGAGGGATGGAAACGCTGCGACACTCAGAGCTTTTGGAGATCGAGGGCGATCTTGAACCATGCAGCTATCAGCCTGAACGACATACCAAGCTTCCACCTCCAACATAGAGCCACGAATTCCCTTCGAAACCGGGCTTAAAACCAGGGCCTCCAGAGCCGAGGGCCGAGGTCTATGTTTGGGCTTGTGCCTCCTTGGTGCTAACATCCAAGAACCAGGCACCCCACTTACCAGCGTTATCAGACAAAACTCTCTGCGCACAGAGCTTCGCTCTCGCCGAACCCCTCTCATCGCCGGTCCGAGGCAACTAACCGATATATCCCTGCACCTAGAAATTCTCCCTCCTCCTCCATTAATGCTGGCCAGACTGAATGACCGCCTTCTCGAGGCTTTGGGCCACTTGGCTCGAGCTGGCGGCCACTTGGCATTTAATGAGGCCGCCTCCTCCATTATTGCATCACATAACACCCGCATCCGGGGGTTGGAGATCCTGATTTGCCAGGGAGAGGCAATCCTGCTGTAGTTGAATATTTGTTGTGTCATTGATATTACCTGAGTAGGGGTGACTATTCAAATTGACTCCTTGATTGGCTAGATGATCGACCACCTTATTGGCCGATCGTTTAACATGTTGGAAGATAATACTATTGGGCTTTTTGAGCCTTTCCTCCATTGATTCCAGTCTGCTGAGCAATCTCCAGCTTGTAGCGATTTTAGTTGCAGGTGTACCTGCTTGAATTCTAATGGCTGCATTGATAAGGATCTGGGAGTCTCCCTCTGCTACCAACGGATAGAACCCCTGTTGATCAGCGATGCATATACCTTTCCATAGACCTTCCAATTCCGCAACATTATTGGTATTGTTTCTGATCGAGCCAAAGAAGACGTGCTGGATGTTCCCTTTATCATTTCTGATTACTCCTCCATATTCAGCAGGACCTGGATTCCCCTTGGCTGCACCGTCGAAGTTCAACTTAAAAGAAGCTGAAGCTGGGGGAGACCAGTGCAAAGGGGAGAAAATCTTGTTATGGAGCTGAGTGGGAGCAGAGGGAGAGTAAGCTACATGAAGGTCCCATGATTTCCATATGGTTAGATCTTGGGGAGACGATGGCCAATCCGTCTCTTGCCAGATCCTGAGTGTGAGGGTCTCTTGCAGGCTTTGCTTGAGGAGAATCCAAAGTATGTTTGGAGGGAATTTTCTGTTGTTAAAGACTCTGTTGTTCCTCTCCTTCCAGAGGGTCCAATAAAGAAAGCCTGGGATGAGTATCCATAGAGCGTTCAGTATTGGAATTTGATATGGCGTCTTGGGCTAGGTTCTCAAAATATTTGCTATGTCTCCTTGGCGATTTCCTAGTCTTTGCGTGCATCGGTCAATTTGATTCCATAGTTGAGTTGCTAGGGGGCATGTTTCCATCAGATGTATAATGGTCTCTAAATGCATAGAGAAGTTCAGTCATTGGGATGGCCCAATGAAACCTCTTCGTTGCAGATTATCCCAAGTAAGTATTCTTTTTTTGCTTAAAAGCCACAAAAAGGTGGAGACTTTGGGCCACAATTTGGGGTGCCATATGTTGCACCATAGATGATCTTTGTCGTTGGAATTTTGTGCATACCGCAGATTATATGCTGCTTTTGTGGTGAAAACGCCTTTCGTTGTGTGCCCCCATCTTAATCTGTCCAGCTTGTTTGACTTTTTGATCTTTCTGTGATTTAGTTCTAGTTCAATTTCTTCATATGTTTCTCCTTGCCAATCCTCCTGCCAGGTACTAGTTGGTTTCCATTGTTGGTAGTCTGTGCCTGCATGTTGCTGCCAAAACTGGGATATGCCTGCAAGATTGTGGCGATGCATGTGAGTTTGCCAAAGAGGTTTTTGAAAGAGTGAGGCTAGTTTCGGGAGCTGCTGCCAGGAGTCCTCCCAAAAACGCGCTGAGTTCCCTGCATGTACTTCCCAGAAACTATTTTCTTGTATGAAAGTGCTGTGAAGTTTTACTGCGTTCCAGATCATAGAACCTGAGCTGCTTGGATTGAATCTGATCAAATCCTCCCAGCTGTTGCTAGGCGCATATTTGGCTTACCAAAGCCTCGCCCATGGTATTTGAGGTTTGACAAGCCAATTCCACCATACCTTTGCACCCATCGTACTGTTGCTGTGCAATGGGTCCCGTAGGCCCAATCCACCATTGGACTTTTGCTGGCAGACTACTGACCATTTAACTAGTGCCCATTTCCTGTTGAGACCCGATGATCCCCACAAAAAATTCCTTTGCAGGTTGCGAATGCCTTTAAGTACCCATTTCGGAGCAGCTAGAATAGAGAATAGATAGAGTGGCATGGTTTGAAGAACGAATTTGATCAGGATGAGACGGCTTGCAATATTGAGAGATCTGAAAGTCCAGGAGGAGAGTATGGCTTCAAGTTTTTCTAGGAGCGATCTCCACGATGCATGTTTAAGAGCTGAGAGCATAAGAGGAGCACCCAGATATTTGGAGGGGAGCGCAACAGTAGTGAAACCAAGGATGCGAGCTATGTTCCTTTGAGTGGGGATTGGGGTATTGAAGAAGAAGATATGAGATTTTGAGGCATTTATAGAGGTGCATGAGGCTTCAGAAAACAGCTCAAGAAGGGCTTTGAAGGATTTTGCTTCAGCTGAGGAGGGATGTCCAAAAATCATAGTGTCATCAACAAACTGTTGATGCGATGATGGGGGGAGTCCATGAAGCGCAATACCTTTGATGGTCTTAGAGGAGATTGCATGATGAATCAATCTACTGAGACCTTCCGCCATTAAAACAAAGATGAAAGGAGAGAGGGGATCCCCTTGGCGAATGCCGCGCGAAGATCGGAAGGGATGAGACAGAGAACCATTGAGAAGGATCGAGAAGCTGGGAGAAGATATGAGGTTCATTATCCAGCGGGTCCAAGTGGGGCAGAAACCAAAGGCAAGCAGCATGTGCTGAATATATTCCCAGCTAAGCTTGTCAAAAGCTTTTGATAGATCAAGCTTCATTATCATGCCTGGCTTTTTAAGGATATTTAAGGAGTGGATAACCTCATTTGAAAAGATGATACCATCCATGATTTGGCGATCTTCAACATACCCTGTCTGCTCCGGGAGGACAAGAAGAGGCAAGAGAGGTTTGAGCCGATTTGCCACTACTTTGGAGATGGGTTTGTAAATGACATTGCACAGGGCTATGGGCCTGAATTTATCTGGCGTATGAGCTTCCTCCCCTTTTGGAACTAGCGCTATGAAGGTGGAGTTAATGGATGGTAGGAGCCAGTGCATTGAGCGGGATTCTTCCACCAGATCCCAAACTTCGTTGTTGACCAAATCCCAAAATTCATGAAAAAAGTTAGCGGTGAAGCCATCCGGACCAGGAGCCTTACCATCTTTTAGCTGCGCCATTGCTTCCTCCACCTCTTGATTTGAGACCGGTTGAAGAAGGTTTTGATTATGTTCGGCAGTAATGAGCTTGGGGATGTGTTGCATGACCTCTTGTATGGCTGCGGTTCTGCTTCTTGTGTGTTCCTTGAGCGTTTCCTGAAAGTGATCTCTTAATTCTTTTTCCATGTCTTCATGTTTTTCTAGTTTTTCCCCTTGACTGTTGTTGATGAAGGCGATGTTGTCATGCATTCTTCATTGAATTGTTGTTCGGTGGAAGAATTTGGTGTTTTTTTCCCCTTCCTCCAGCCATTTTACTCGAGACTTTTGGCGCTAGAGGATTTCCTCTTGTGATCTTCGTGCTTCTAAGGCCAATCATAGGGATTGCTCTTTGTTGGCTAGTTCCTCTGTTCTTCCCTCTGTGATGATAGTTTGCTGGAGAACGCTCATTTCCTGTTCCAATTTTTGCCTGGATTCCGTGATGTGTCCAAAATGGTTCTTATTCCAGGCCTTCAACACTTGCTTGAGATGTCTTAGTTTTTGCTGAAACTTGAACATCTTTGCACCTTCCGGAGGAATGAAGGATTTCCATGCGGTTTGGACCACCTCTTTGAAGTTTGGGTGACTGGACCAGAAGGCTTCGTATCGGAAAGGCCTGTTGCAGTGTTTTCCGGGCCTGGACCATTGCAGCATAATGGGCTAGTGATCCGATCCCCCTTGAGGCAGTATGGAAGCGTGAAAATCTCCACCTAGATGGATGGCATTATCTGAGAGTAGAAATCGATCAAGCCGAGAAGCGATATTGTGAACCCCTCTGCGCTTATTTGTCCAGGTATAGGTGCCATTGGAGGTTTGGATGTCAATGAGTTGGTTACATCTGATGAAATCCTTGAATCCATTGCTGTCCTCTTCCAGCTTCATCCGCCCTCCTTTTTTTCCTCAAGGTGTGTGATGATGTTGAAATCTCCCCCGCTTATCCAAAGGGGATAACGTCTGGAAGTGTTCAAGCTTGTCAATGTTTCCAAAATGTCTAGCTTGTGTTGCTGATCCTGAGGGAAGTAAGTATTGGTGAGATGCCCATGAATGTCCGTTCCAATGAGATGAAACGTAGCCTGAATGAAATGCCTGGTAGCATTGAAATCTTGCAGCAGTAGGATCTGTGGGTTCCATAATATGGACAATCCTCCTGATTCTCCCATTACATCTATAGAAATAGATTGACTGCCTCTCCAAACTTTGTTGAAGATCTTTTCTAATGCAGTGGTGGTGCTCTTTGTTTCTTGTAGAAAGACTACTGCTGGTTTTTCTGACTGTATCATGTTTTTTAACAATCTGTGCTTTTAGGAGCTATTCAGCCCCCTCATATTCCATGAGATGAGCTTCATGAGGAACTATGGGGGTGGGGCTTGTAAAACCGCGTCAACTTTGGGAACCTCCTAGATTCCATGAGTTGTTCTCCCAATATGATTGTTCGCTGCAAATCTGTTTTGCGCCCTCTCTTCTTCGTTTCTTTTAGGATTTTTTTTCCATCCCAAGGACTACCTGCCTGAATTCCTAAGCATTTTCTGTGCTGAGCTTTGGTCAATACTCCTTCCAGTCTGTCTATTTCCCATGGGGGAATGGAGGTATACACTTTTTGCTTGCATGCATCTTCCAGTTTGAGAATGTCCAACCCATCCAAGCTTACATTCTCTATGTCTTCTTCCATGTTGCTGGTTATGTTCAAGAGGTCTTCCTGGACCCCTTCTTGCAGACTGAGAGCTAGAGCAGCATCGAGATCCATGTCTGAGGGCTGTTGTTCTGAATCTTTCATTGGCATTTTTGACTTCGAAGTAGGAGGAGCACTGATCAGCTCCGAAGTGGATGGGTTCAGGGGAGCTTTATGGATCAGGTCATCTGATGATGGGGGCAGAGTAGCTTGAGTGTCTTTTTGTGGCGGGGGATCAGAGGGGTCCTGCGGGGTGAGGATATGGAATCTATTTGACAAGTCGACTTTCTTGTGGTTAGGGGGGGAATCTCTTTGATTTTTTGGGTTGGAGGGAGCTACATTCTGCTTCTTGACATGTCTGTGGCAATGGGGAACTTTGATGAATCCATCAGGGTTCTGGGAAGCTTCATTGGCAGTGGGTTGGATTTGGACATTCAGAGGGAATTCCCTGAACAAATGACCATGCTCATGGCATTTGCGACAACGAAATGGGATTTGTTCATAATCAAGAGGTTGATTCCATTCATAGTCATCGTGATAGAGGCTTACCGTGTCTGCTAGAGCCTTCTTGAGTTGCATATGGACACAGATCCTGACATATGAGGTGAACCTTCGGTTTCTTGTTTCCTTTGCCACCTTGATGAATGTACCAATGCGATTACCAATCTCCTTAAGAGTTTCTTCTCTCCAGTATTCTGTGGGTAAGGAGTACATGTGGATCCAGACGGGAGCATGGCTGAGGTCTTCTGTGTCTGGACTGAATCTGGGTTTCTAATCCCATAGGAAGAGACCCGCGGAGTTGAAGAAATATGGGCCTCCATCAAATACTCTTATTTTGTCCTCCAGGCAGGTGAATATGGCCGTAAAGAATCCTTTGGGACCTAAAAGCAGGGAAACGTGACCTCTGGGCTTCCATTTGGAGGCGATCCAGCCATGCAAAGCTTTTTCCGTTGGTCAGAAACCCAAAAATTTTCCGATGAGCGCATGATCTTTCATGTACTGTATCTCGCCATTGATTCTGTGGCTAGGAAGCTCCACTCTGATTCTTTCTGATGCTTTAGGGATGCATGTGGTCGATTTCGTCCTTGATGGCATCGCCTTTGGACTCTCTGTCGTTTCTTCATCCGTGGTTGCATGCTGTTCTGGGGCGACAGGCGGTTCAGAGCTCTGACCTTGCTCGATGATTGGATCGCCATGAAACAGGGTTTTCTCTGGTGCGCCGTCAGACCTGAGATGATCGCTCAAAGGAGGGGGGGATTGGGTACCCGCCCCTCCCTTTTGGGAGGACATGACGCTGAGCACAGTCAGGCTCTGTCGTTGCTGCTAACGGTTCTGATGGGAATGCCGCTCTGTGGACGGCTGATGGTCAGAAATGCAGGTCTGAGCATTGGCTGCAGGTTGCAGAGCTCAGAGCTAGGGTCCGGTGGTACTTACCTAATTGATTGAACACACAATACAAAATTAGAACATATATGAGTAAATGAAAAAAACTTATAAGACAAAATTATAAGGAATAATTGAACATATGTGAGTAAAAAAAATATAAGACATAATTATGAAAGAAACAAGACAAATGAGATGTCATTGTGTTAAACAAAATTATTCTAAACAAATTAGTACATGGAAGAATCATTTTCAACATTATGTGCTCCCTCTTTATTGACATCCACAGAGGAATGTCATTATTGATAACAAAAATGGGCAACAACGAGTAAGTAGATATGATCTCTCCAAATGGATTTGACAATATCAACTGTTAATGAAAGCTTAAGATTAGAAGGTTTTCTTTTAAACTCAGGTCACTTTTCCTCTATATGCCTAAATGCAAATCCATCTGTAGACATTCGAAGAACACCATATTCACTTCTATTCATTTCATGGTAATCCATAAGTTCTGCTATGCTTTTACACCTGAACAATTGTTGCAGATATGGAATTATGGGAATATAACGAAGAACCTTGTGAGACACCCTTTTTGTTACTTTATCAGTTTGACATCTACTCTCATCACATTTTGGGCATTTGTCTTCTGATGCATGTTCTTTATAATAGAGAATATCATAATTAGGGCATGCATGAATAAGTTGATATTATGTTCAAATATCTTTCATAATGATAGTTAAATCTTGATATGTACGAGGTAAAAAATTTGATGGTGGTACAAAAAATCACCTAATAGTCTACAACATAAAAAAAGTAGTACTGGTTAATGTACTAAACAATATTAATCATACATACGGCATCCAAATGTTTCAAATTTACTAGATGATGATCAATGTACTAACATTACGAATAAAGGAAAAATAATTTATTTATCATGTATATAGTACTAAATGTCACAAAATATATTACATGCCTTAGGATTTGTGTCACACGTGTTTCAAAAACCATTCACCACCTTTAAATTGACCAGAAACAATACAACAAAGAGAAGAGATGTTTCTGAGCCTTCATAAAGAAGTTTAATTTCCTTTTCAAGTACAGGTATATCAAAAGCATGGTCATCATATTGGTTTCCATCATCATCCATTCCAACATTATTAAATGTCTCCTAGATCAATTTATTTGTCCCATCTTCTTTAGCTATGTTGTCAACATCATTATCTTCTTCCATAGTATCATTAGCTTGATCCTCAATATTAATCACTCCATTTCTTGAACATGCACTTTTACTAAAACCACCTCTTCTTCGTGGAGCAATGCCCTAGGGGGCCAATACTACACAATTACAATCAATAGAGTAATCTATATATATATATATATATATATATATATATATATATATATATATATATATATATATATATATATATATATATATATATATATATATATAAACGTCGATATAATAATCATTTACAAATGTAATATGTAAAGAAAACAAAGACAACAAAGACAAAGAGAAAGATAACTTAGGTGAGACCAAGAAACAAATACAATAAACCAATGATGATGCTTGTGAAATTTATCAAGATATTTAAGAATATGTTGAAAAATTCTAAGAAAGATGTTAGTTTTCTTAACATGTAGGAAGTGAGACACTTTCTTAGATCTATAGTCACAACCATAATAAAAAACACATTTATCTTATTTGGTATTCATCACTATAATGTCATATTATTTCTTAAGTTCACTTAATGGCTAGAAGTTTTAAGAGGATGGGTGAGCAACCATGATCTTGGGTGAGAGAAAGAAAAAAAATAGAACAAACCAATGTGATCATGAAGCTTATGCAATTTAGAAATATGTTTAAGATTATGTTGAAAATTTTTAGGAACAATCAACACATGTGAGCTATAGGAATGTGTTTGGCACATATTATAATGATATGTAAGAGTGTTTAATGTAGAGAAGTGCACCAAAACTAAATATAGTGATGTACAAAGGTATGACACATATATGGGTGAACATACTTAAAGGCGACACCTATGACTATAATAAAACATGAAAACGACACTTGCACATGTG
This sequence comes from Pinus taeda, assembly GCA_000404065.3. Classification (NCBI taxonomy): domain Eukaryota; kingdom Viridiplantae; phylum Streptophyta; class Pinopsida; order Pinales; family Pinaceae; genus Pinus; species Pinus taeda. The sequence continues at coordinate 84,315 of APFE030800678.1, forward strand.
AATGAACTTGAAAGTGACAGATGCTAGAGCAAAGATAACATAAAAACACCACTTATTAAAGTGAAAGCAAGCCAAAATGATGACTACAAATGTGGAAATGACACATGTGAAAGCGAAAGTGTGCAAAAGATGATAGTTGAGAAAACTCACCAAAATGATAGTACAAACACAACCAAAGTGAGGGAGGTTGTCAATAAAAATGTGCACTGACTACCGATATGAGTTGGACATCGTACATGCACTATCTTGATGGAGGATGCTATGCTTGTTTATGCTTGCATAAAGGAAGTGCACTTTTTTCTTTAGGAAAGTGGTAGGGAACCCACTAAAGACATTTTTTTTATAGGAACCCCTTTTTTACTAAGGCAAGACATCAAATATCTCTCCTTCTACAAAAAAATGGGGTATTCTTTCTTTTTGATTACTTATTTTAACAAAATGTCAAAAACTCACTACTTTGTACTTAGTGGTAAGTAATTGTGCATACTTCAAAGGACATTCAAAATGGAATGTTCTATGTTGCATGAGTGATAATAAGTAAGATAAATTTGGAAAAAATCACCAATGATGATTGACCAAACATTTAATTAATCTATCCTTTTCCTAGAACTATTATAGCTTTGATATTACTTCAATTAGTTTTCTCACAATTTACAACAAATCAGACCCTTATCACAAAAGAGAATTTATATAGAGAATTATTGATTCTATATCACTTGAGCTTAAAAAGTTCATTGCCACATAAAACATTTTGAAACACCTAGTGCAAGGTTTGTGTCCCATACTTTTTCCTAAAAATTGAGAAAAACATCTCTTTTATAGTAAATATAATATGGTTAGGAACATAACATTTTAAATAAATTGGGTTTATAAATTGAACTATATATATATTATAAATATATATAATATATATATTATTATATATAAATTATATATTATATTATAATAATCCTTTTCATTAAAATGGTTTTTAAATCAATTATCTTTAACTAAATAATAAGGACTCCTTTTATCTATATCCAATCTTATTTCTCTAAATAAATTTTATTTTAATAGTTTTTAATGATATTTATATTTATTATTTGTTCTTATAAAATTTATAAAATAATTATAAAATATTTTCTTCTTCTATAAAAAGGTATTCATTATGTATACTTTAAAAAATTATTAATAATGCTCCATAAAAATCCATGAATAACCTCTAAATCAACTAGGTCTAAATTAACCACCTAAACATATATTAACTCCCTAACACCTTAACACCATTTCCCTAAGCCCTTAAACCCCTAACTCCTAACCCCTAAAATCTTAAACAATAACCCCTTATCCCTAAGCCCATAAAGTAATCAACCCCTAACTTGACCTAACCCCTTAATAGACCATAACGAAAATAATAAAACCTAACCCCTTAATAGACCATAACGAAAATAATAAAATAATCTTTCTAGTCCATATCAAGATGACAACATAGGTAAAACCCCTCCCAAAAGAATATAAAATACATTTATAATAGAAAGGCAATAAATTTACAATACAAAGACATACAATCTAAAATAAAATATACATATAAAAATTTACAAAAACAATCTACAATAAAAAGACATATAATTAATAACTTACTAATGGGTGATATTCATGTCTGCCTTCAGTGTTTCCATAGTCTCTACAGTGATTTTTAGATGATATTATTAGAAATCTCCTTGGCCTCAAGACTTTGCAATTTATACAAGGGAAATAACATCTTCAATCCTTAGAAGCCCCCGATGTCAATCTCACATATCCTTGGCCTCCTTGAGGAATGTTATGTGATATTTTTTGTCACCAAACTTTCAGTGATGCTTTTGTTCAAAAATTAAGCTCAAGATAAGCTTACAACCTTTGAAAACAATCACAACTAATATAGCAACTATGTCAAAGTTATATGATTTTCAAGCATATATATATATAAAATAAATTAATATCTATATATATATTAATTATAATATTAATGTTATATTGATTATAATTAGTTAAACTTAACATAGATGAGTTTCATATTAGACTTCGTTAATGGAAAAAATCCATTAATGGTGAAATTGAACATTATGCAATGATTAATTACCATTTGTCGGATATTGGATAACACATTTTCATATTGGATAAAACATCAAATATTCAACGGTAAAATAACCCCCGTCGGATATTCGGCGACCATAAGGATTATAAAAAAAATTAAAAAAAAAAATACAAATTGTTGGATAGTTGATGGGAAAATACCTTTTGTTGGATATTCGACAGTTAAAGAATTCTTGTCAGATATTCGATGATCGTCAAGATTTAAAAAAAAGAAAAAAAAAACACATTTAAATGCTGACATTTTTTCTTGATTTAATCTGTTCTATCAGATTCCACCATCGAAATTTCCAACCAAACGTAGTAGTGCTAGAGAATTTTCAATGCTAGCTCATATTTCTTCATCCCATAACTCTCTAGGAAGGGAGTACATTGGCATCCAAATTGGGGTTGTTGTGAAATCCTTTTTATCTAGAAAAATCTCTTTGTTCAAAAATAGATATATAATCTAGTGGAGTTAAAGAAATATGGGTTGTTCTCTCATTGGATCTTCTCAATTAGAAAAGTAATGGTGAAAACTCCCTTTGTCCCAACTCTTGTTTGATATGACTCTTTGGCTTCAAATTTTGTTGAATCTAGTAGGAGAGGGAATTTTCCGAAGTAAAGATGCTAAAGGTATTCACTTGTTAAGGAATGATCCCTCATGCATTTGATATGCTTACCAATTTGTTTAGAATGCACCTAAAACTTGGGATCTATGGCTTCTTTTGGAAATTAACTTCTTGGAAGTTTTCAACTAGAAAAATCATGCTTTGAGGAACCTTTTTGTTGGTTTGGAGCTAGAACTTTTATGACATAATGAGGATTGGGGTTTGAGGATTGCATGGGTCATTTATCCCTGACAACAACGTTGCTATAAGAGGGAGGTTCACTCCCTCCTACATTCATAGTGCTAACAAGAGACGTAAAGGCGATGGAGATGTCAATGGCTATGTAGGATTATGGTTAGAACATTGAAAGCTTTGTTAATTAGATTTTGATTTTTAAATGTTATGCATATAGAAATAATATAAAACATGACATTGATTTAAATTTCAATGTATATTTATAAAGATGCATCTCTAAAGAGGTGAATTTTATTTTGAAAATT